>VIAA01000025.1:1005874-1216147 GCA_015776775.1 Magallana hongkongensis
CGGAGATCTAATATATATATATATATATATATATATATATATATATATATATATATATATATATATATATATATATATATATATATATATAATATCAAACTCTGTTAAATGTAGACGTGTGATGTTATGCATTTTGGGATGGTATATGATTTTCCGTTGCTTGAAAATACGATAAATAATTCAACTCATCGCCGTCAATAGTAAATCAACCGCTATAGGATATTAAAAGCAAATGAAAATCATGTGCAAGTTGTTCATATAACGGTCCAACTTGAGATTATATTGGTCTCTCATTCTTGTCATTTTCAAAATGACATGAAGCTCAATATCGTAGAAAATAGATGAATCACTTTTACACGAGAATTCAACGAATAAAAAGCACTATTGTAAATTATAGATTCCTTAGAATGTGCTTCTAAATATCCTTATAGAAATTGCATACACTTCATTTTATAAACAAATCTTCACCACCCCTCCTCCCTCAATATTTGACTTTCAAAAAAATAACGTGTATGCAATTTCTATAAGGATATTGATTACAAAGAAATATCGGTTATAAGAAAGTTAAGTCCTTCTATACCCATCACGCCTTAACCCATCTATTTTTTTTTATATAAAAATCCATGTTTTGAACGCCAGCAAGTTTTTATTGTATTTAGTCTGAGATATATCTACTGCATCTAAGTTTAACTTTTATAACTTCATTTTAAAGATATTTTGGCTTGCATTCCACGCCTCAAAATTAACCCCAATGTTGTCTTTTATTTTTGTCAATTCACGGAGTATTACCTATTTGCTTTGTCATACTACCCCTGCATGTCAATTGGTGTATTGGCAATATGAAGGTATCTGACAATTCGGTCTTAACAACCACGCTAATAATACTGATAATGCAATGATCTTGAAAACAATAGATTAATAAGGTACTGTGCAAGGGTCGTTAAATTGCATTTCTTTCACAAACGTAGTCACTGATAAGGGATCTAAGGAGTCCGTGATTGACTGAAAAAATTTAGACAACTACCTGCCATCATATAAAGGCCATATGACCAAATATCTATGATCAGTTGATGTGCTATGTTTGATCACTGCAATCCATGTATTTAGATGTACATGAATTATTTTGGAACATGAGGATATAAAGCATATATGACTTGTTTTCTTATGCTAGATGATTAAAGATATTGGTGCTTGTGTATTATTCATGTTTCACAATCCCATATTCACAGCCTTCTGAACATCATGAACGAGTTTTCAACAAAAACAACAACCGTAAAATATCTAATTTGTCTGAACAAATAAGATTGACTTTTTTAAACTGGCCTTTCAACGCCGCCGCACAAATGCATATGTGGTGTGGATGATGTTTTTAGCTCGCCTGAGCTGAAAGCTCAAGTGAGCAATTCTAATTACATTTGTCTGTCGTCCGTCTGTCGGTCCTTCTTTCCGTCTGTCTGTCTGTCTGCCTGTAAACTTTTCACATTTTCAACATCTTCTCCAGAATCACTGGGTCAATTTCAACCAAACTTGGCACAAAGCATCCTTAGGCTAAGGGGATTCAAAGTTATAAAATTAAGGGACCATGTCTTTTTGCAAAGGGAGATAATTAGGAATTATTATAAAATTTTGGAGAAATTTAAAAAATCTTCTCAGTAACCATTAAGCCAGGAAAGCTGAAAATTTTGTGAAAGCATCCTTGGTATTGAAAATTCGAAGTTGTGAAAATCATGATCCTCGGGGGTGGGTGGGCCACATTGGGGGTCGACTTTTTACATAGAATGTATAGAGTAAATCTTTAAAAATCTTCTTCTCAGAAAGCAATCAGCCAGGAAAGCTGAAACTTTTGCATTTCGGGAAGTGTAGATTAAAATTTGTGAAAATCATGACCCTCAGAGGTAGGGTGGGGCCACAATGGGAGGTATAATTTTTACATATGAATATATAGAGTAAATCTTTAAAAAAGTCTTCTCAAGAACTATTTGGCAAGGAAAGTTAAAACTTATGTGGAAGCATCCTTAGCTGGTGTAAGTTCAAGGTTGTGAAAAACATGACCCTCAGGGGTAGGGTAGGACCACAAAGGGGGGTGGGGGTGTCAAATTTTTACAAAAGAATATATCGAGTAAATCTTTAAAAATCTTCTCAAGAACTATTCGGCCAGAAAAGCTGAAACTTAATTATATGGAAGCATCCTCAGGTAGTGTTAATCTAAGGTTGTGAAAATCTTGACTCCCAAGGGTAGGGTGGAGCCACAATGGGGGAGTTGAATTTTTACAAAGGAATATATAGAGTAAATCTTAAAAAATCATATTCTCAAGAACCATTTGGCCAGGAAAGCTGAAACTTGTGTGGAAGCATCCTCAGTTATTGTAGATTCAAAGTTGTTAAAAATCATGACCCTTGCGGTTGGGATGGGGCCACAATGGGGGGGGGGAAAATAATTTTTACAAAGGAATATATAGAGTAAATTTGAAAATATTCTTCTCAGAAACCATTAGGCCAGGAATGCTGAAACTTTAGAAGTATCCTTAGATAGTGTAGATTCAAAATTGTGAAAATCATTACCCTTGGGGAGGGATGGGGTCACAATGTGGGGGGGGGGGTTATAAAGGAATATAGAGAGTCATTATTTATATATCTTCTTCTCAGAAACAATTATGCCAGAAAAGCTGAAACTTGTATGTAAGCATCCTTAGGTAGTGAAAATTCAAAGTTGTGAAAATTATGACCCTTCTTGGGTTCGGTGACCCACAATAGGGGGGGGGCGGTAGGGGGGTTGACTTTTTACATAGGAATATGTAGAGTAAATATTTAAAAATCTTCTTCTCAAGAACCATTTGGGCAGGAAAGCTTAACTTGTTTGGCAGCATCGTCAGGTAGTTAGATTTCAAGTTTATTCAAATCATGATTTCCGGGGGGTAAGATGGGGTCACAAAGGGGGGGGGAGACAAATTTTTACACAGGAATATATATAGAGAAATATCTTTAAATCTTAAAAAAAAAACCATTTGCCTTGAAAAGCTGTAACGTAAGTGAAAGCAACTTTAGATTCAATAGTAGATTCAAATTTGTTCAAATCACAATCTTTATGAGTAGTGTGGAGCCACATTGGGTATTCAGTTGTACAAAAGAAAACATTTTAATTATTCACAAAAACTGAAATGTCATTATATCTGCTTTTACTTATAAACAAGCATTTTTATATATTGCTGATTCTTTAAAATTGTTTAAACTTTAGCCCCCTGGCCGATTATTGGACCTCACAAGGGGATCAGAGTAGGTTTATATCCTGTACATAAACAATTGTTAAGGGTCTTTTTGAGAACTGCAAAGCTGAATGTGATTGGACTATAAAACCAATTTGTTAGAAAAGGGATTTGATTATAAATATAAGAATATCCAGGGGGAAACAGATTTTTTTGGATAGGATCTACTTGTATCATACCACATTTGCCAGATATTTTGTACTATGACTCCATGAAGATGATTTTATCATGCCTATTGTTGCTCAGGTGAGCGTTGTGGCCCATGGGCCTCTTGTTTGTTATTTGTTTTTTAGTATTAAAAGTGTTTTTGATTTCAACGTTAACAGAAGTATTTCCATGAATTACTTAGTTTTGAAATGCCACCTTTTTCAAGCGAGTTTATTTTCACTAAATCGTTGATATCGCTTGGAGTCATTTTCATTTGTTAATTGTTGGATATTTGAAATCAACATTTGGCAAAAGATGATACACATATGTTTTTTTATATATAGTGTTGCCGCAATTTTTGCAAAACAATATGCACACTTTTTAAGATGACAATTTAAACACTAATTATATATATTATAATATATTATACATTATAAATAAAATGTTAACTCTAGTAGCAAAAGTCATACACTGTAAACCTTAAGCTCTGATTCACACTGAGTATAACTTAGTAATAATATCATTAGTTTTTTAATGAAATTAATTGTAAATTAAATTATTATATTCAAATTGCTGCTTCGTGCAAGATATTTTTGCATATTATTATGCGAACTTAAAAGTCATATTTTTAGGTAGGGTAACAAGATTCTGCTATAGTTAGGACCGAAAACAAATATATACCATTATTAACAAAAAATATCAATTGTCACAAATCAACTTGTTAACCGCGTATTATAAATTCGTACAAAACTATTAAAACCTATCAAGATTGCGTGTAAATACTAGTCACAACGTTAACATTGTGTATTGCTTCAAATATATTTTTCTAGGGGTCCAACACGATTCTTCCAAAGATCTCCTAAAAACGTTTCATCGGAGTGAACAAAGCTCAACTTATCACTGGTGATGATGAAAAACCATCTAGTGCATGTTATAGACCTTTGATTGTAGTGGTTTTCTCTCACTTTCAAAAAAGTAAATCAGTAATCTACTTTTTGTGTTAAATGCCATTGAACATTATTTGTAAATTAAGTTTAATTCCATATCATTTTACACTATGACTGAAATTTTCTTAATTGTAAAAAAAAAAAAAATACAAAAATTAAACTTTTTAAAGACGAATTACAGTTTATGAATGATAGTGGCACAAAATAAATACAAAGCAGTAAGTTGTGAGCTACTATTTTTTAAAATATTTATGTTCAAATTTTCTTTATCAGTTCTCAAATCCCTACCCATTGTTGATTCAATTAAAAAAAACTGAATAAATAAAATTGAGCATTTATAGTGTAAACTTCTTGACTCTGCTTGCATAAAACTAATTAAAGGTCAATGATTTAACAACATTTTGAGATAATGTGTCTTTTATTGTTTTAAGCATTTTTCAAAACGTTTGCATTGCGTGCGATACGATTAAATAAATAAATAAGATAAACACAAACACGCAAAATTATATTGACTAACACATTAAAGCTTAACTTTAATCAATATAGTACTGCCAACAATTTTTAAAGTGGAAAACAAAATCTGTAAAATTTAGTCCAAATTTCCTCTGTTTAGCTACTTGCCTGATTGTATAATATAGGAGTAATATCAAACGTTATACTAATGATCCTTTTTATAAATACGTTTTGTGTTTAGAGCATTACTCATGACATTAAACTTAAAAACAATCCGAATTTGACAACTCGACCCCTGAGTAAAAAACGTCTGTAACTCAGTTGCAAAATTAACCAGCCATAGAATCTTTTTTACTTTACTCTTTTTTCATGAAAATATTTGATCTCAAATAGTTGATTTTTTTTCTTTGCCTGAGTTATCTTCCATTATGTAGGTCATTGGATTTTCCATTTTCGGTTTAACTCTTAGAATTTTTCTACGTTTCAGAATGGCCTATCAAATACGAAGGACCGCTCTCCTATTAGGAACTTATGTTTCGTTAGTTATAGATTTGTGCAATTGCGTTAGTGTAAGTATAACGACTTTTCAATCATTATAACGATACCATTTTGAGCTACTTGATATACAGTAAACTCATAATTGTGCGAAGACCTACTTTTGATCAAAGTTTAATATTCTAAATCAAATCATTTATGTTAACTAGTTCAAGTCACTAGGCAAAAGCGAGAACGAGATCAACATAAGCCTTTTGGTTTGTTTCTCAGTCTGCTTTGTACTGTTGCTTTTATATTCATGATGCTGATTACTAAATAAATATTGTTTAAACTAAAAATGATAAAAAGGGACACTGCTATTACATGTAGAATATGAATGTCACTGTGTTTGAGAGGTACAATGTGATAATGTTTAAAAGAAGCAAATCATTACATGCATGTAAATGTGTGTCAAGTTTTAAATAACCGATATCAAAATAACAACGTGTTTAAATCCCGATTGCATTTGAGCTATACAAAGAGGAACTCGTTTGAATTTTTTAAAATGAACAGCGACTCATAAGATAATTAAAGAGCAACGCAAAGCTTGTATCGGCTTTTAAATGTATTTTATTGATACTGTGTATCAACCTTTAACAATAAAACGCCGCTTAATGATAAATTCATTATTAAGCGTTGCAGTTGGAACGCCTATTGCTATAAATTTTTGCATTAACATTTGACAACTTCAATTTTATATTAAAGAAATTTTGAACATAAAATTCTTTTTAAACAATTTCAATTATATATGTATGTTATTAATTTGTGTCTGTATATGCGTCTAATTGAAGAACTAATATTGAAATAAGACTAGGACACTAATTTCTTGAAACAATAATATAGAAGGCCTTCATACATGTGTATCTTATTCACTGTGAATTTAAAGAAAGAAAGTAATGGTGTGACTTTGAAAACAGAGAAAACAATATAATTCAGAAATAGAAACACAATCCTTTAGTTATATTGTTTTTGTGTGATTATGCACATTAAATTACGCTAGTTGGGCATCTTATCATATTTAAGAAAAAATTTTACGCAAGCAATGCATACACGTAATTTTCATTTTTAAATACAATACTGATATTATAATTTTCTACGGATGAAAAAATGAAAATAAAATTCTTTTAAAATGACTTAATACCCTGTAAACACACTAAAGAATATAATATATAAGTAATACATGAATAAACAAGGATATCACAGACGTTCATTTGTGCATTTATACATGACTGCAAGTGCAGTATGTAAATTGTATGAGAATTGAACAAAGTCGGAAAACATATTAACTTGATCGGATAAAAAAAAAACTACTGCTTGATTATCGTGAACACATCAGAGAAAAAGAACATCCACGTACACATAAACAATATTATGTATGACATATACTTCTATTTAATGTTTAGAGCAGAGATGTTGCCATAACACGAATAGTTTGACGGAAAAACGGACGACGAGCTAGTAAAAATATTTTTAAAAAAGTAATATAACATATTTTTCAAAGATTTCACTCTATAAATCAGCAACAATGTTTTTGCATGTGACTGCATAACATGACTCACCTTATAAATTCGTCAGTTAATTCTCTGTATATCATATGAACCAACTTGACACATTGTCAATTTAGCTTTAAATAACTATAAACTATAAATACAGTTGTACCGAATGATTGTCTTTAAAGCAAGAGAGCAAAAAAGAGCATGTGGACTCAAGGACGTCATGAAATTCATTAACTATTTATATAACTTTTGGATGCATAATACATTGATTTGAATTCCGACTGTCCTCCAATATTTTTGTTTAAAAAAACGCCGAGGAGAAACCCTACTATGGGAAAAATTGTAATAAATTAATGCCTTCAGGGAAATACTACTACATAGAAAGTAAATCGGTGGGGTGATAATAGAGGGGATACACTGCTATACAGCACCGGCCGCCAGAAGGCAATCGGTTATATAATAGGTGTGCGTTTCTGTGGAGATATTTTAAAATCAACCAGGCACTTTGGCTAGGCAATGCAGCTTTGCTCAGAAAAAAAGTGTATGGTTGAACTACCAATTTTGAAAAAATAATTATAATATTGAGGTTGAATTTATAAGTGAAATTCTGATTCTTTGCAATTTATAACATCAAAAATAATAAACTGGTGTGAAACGCTTTTGTCCATATGTGTACAAGTATATTTTTGTACTGCAAAAACTCGACCTTTTTCATATCAAGTATTGGTCTGAAAAACAAAGTGTTTGTGGGCGTTCTTTTAATGCTTGTATCATTTTTATTTTATCTTAAGAAACCATTAGACGGCTACAAGTTTCCGGTGTATACAACTGAATCCTGTCCAAGAAATCACACAGAGTGGAGCGAGAGATCATCTGCCATCAACTGTACCGATAGTAATGGCTACCTGTGTCTTCCAAGCGAAGACCTCACAGACCTCTTAGAGTTTTGTTACTTTGACCATTTTATTCTGATTGAGAAAGGTATACATTCTTAAAAATGGGACTATTAAAAGTTTTTAGAAATGTACGTTTTGATATTTAACCATCTTGTTTGTTCATCGACATGTTTTAGATATAAAAAAGTTAATTGAACACAACAATTATTGATAAAAAAATTAAGTAGTATGTGATAAAATTAAATAAAAATAACTATACAGGGCCAGCAATTTTGCTTTTGATTAATGTTATGTAAAAAGTCAAACCAGTTTTCTAGAGTACTCTTGTAACAAGTGTGTTATGAAAACAAGATCTATTTGATATATTTCCAGGTTTATGTATGTTTTTAAGAAAACGGGATTCCATCGTCGATGCTTATAGATGTCGTAATTTTGTTGAGGGATGTCCAAATTCTACATACCGAGTTTATGAGGCCTTTAAATGTAAGCAGCTAATCTAATACGTGTTGTTTTGTCAATGAAAATAGTTACAAGTGCTAAAGCTGAATTTTCTTTAATGCTTATTATTATCATTTATATTACAGAAATTAAAAAGGCAAATAATGCAAAAAAGGCGCAATTACGCCTTTTAAAAATGCTGAAAGGTGAAAAAACGCATTATAACACCTTTTTGGAAAGGTGGATAATGCGTTTTAGGCCTTTCCTAAAGGCATAATGACGCCTTTTTAGCTCACCTGAACCGAAGGTTCAAGTGAGCTTTTCTGATCACCCGTTGTCCGTCGTCCGTCCGTCCGTCCGTCGGTCCGTCCGTCTGTCTGTCTGTCCGTCCGTCTGTAAACTTTTCACATATTCAACTTCTTCTCAAAAACCACTGGGCCAAATTTAACCAAATTTGGTACAAAGCATCCTTATGGAAAGGGGGTTATAAATTGTAAAAATAAAGGGCACAGCCCTTTTCAAAAGGGAGATAATTGCGAAACAGTAAGTATAGGGTGCATGTCTATAAAAATCTTCCTCTCAAGAACCACTGCACCAGACATGCCAATATTTACACAAAAGCTTGTATATATAGTGAAGATTCTAAATTGTAAAAATCGTGACCTCAGACCAAAACTGGGGCCCCAGGCGGGGTTCAAAGTTTAACATAGAAATACATAGGAAAATGTTTTAAAAATCTTCTTCTCAAGAACCACTGCACCAGAAATGCCAATATTTACACAAAAACTTGTATATATAGTGAAGATTCTAAATTGTAAAAATCGTGACCCTCGGACCAAAACTGGGTCCCCAGGCGGGGTTCAAAGTTTAACATAGAAATACATAGGAAAATTTTAAAAAATCTTCTTCTCAAGAACCACTGCACCAGAAATGCCAATATTTACACATAAGCTTGTATACATAGTGAAGATTCTAAATTGTAAAAATCGTGACCCTCGGACCAAAACTGGGGCCCCAGGCGGGGTTCAAATTTAACATAGATATACCTTAGGAAAATGTTTAAAAAATCTTCTTCTCAAGAACCACTGCACCAGAAATGCCAATATTCACACAAAAACTTGTATATATAGTGAAGATTCTAAATTATAACAATCGTGACCCTCGGACCAAAACTGGGGCCCCAGGCGGGGTTCAAAGTTTAACATAGATATACCTTAGGAAAATGTTTATAAAATTTTCTTCTCAAGAACCACTGCACCAGAAATGCCAATATTTACACAAAAGCTTGTTTGTATAATGAAGATTCTAAATTGTAGAAATCGTGACCCTCAAATCAAAACTGCAGCCCCAGGCGGGGTTCAAAGTTTAACATAGAACTACATATGAAAAATGTTTAAAAATTTTCTTCTCAAAAACCACTTCAACAAAAATGCCAATACATACACAAACGGTTGTATATATAGTGAAGATTGTAAAAATCGTGACCCCTGAAGAAAAAGTGGGGCCCCAGTAGGGGTTTAGATATTAACATATATAGGAAAATGTTTTAAAATCTTCTTCTCAAGAACTATAGTGCAACTGTTTGGAATATTACTATGCATACATGTACATCCTTAAATAATGTAGATTCAAACAATTGTAACTCCCGGACAATTGATGGGCACCAAGAGGGGTTCAAAATTTAAACATTTTGAAAAACATAAAGGAAAAGTATAAAAATTTTCTTCTCAAGACCTACAATGTTTTAGTTTGTGGAATTTCTATGCCTTCGCTCATGTAGATTCCTAATTGGTAAAATCGTGACCCCCGGACCAATACTGAGGCCCCAAGATGGGGTCAAAGTTTATTATAGAAATATAAAGGTAACGTTAAAATATCTTCTTCTCGAGAACTACAATGCCTCAATTTGTGAGATTACTATCATGCATACAACCTTGGATAATGAAGGTTCGACAGTTTTAAAATAGTGACCCCTGGACTAATACTAGGGACCCAAGATGGGTTTAAAGTTAAATGTAGAAGTACCGGTATATATGGAAAATGTTTAAAAATCTTCTTTTCGTGAACTACAATGCATCAATTTGTCAGATAACTACGTAAGCACCCTCAAATAGTGTAGATTCGAAATTATAAAAGCTGTGACCTCAATCTAATACTGGGGCCCCAAGAGGTGTTCAAAGTTTAGCACAGAAATATAGAGGGAAAATGTTGAAAAATCTTTTTCTAGGGAACTATAATGCTTCAGCTTGTGAGATAACTATGCAAGCATCCTTAAATAATGTAGATTCCAAATAATTAAAACTTTAGCCTTGGACTAATACTGTGGCCCCAAGAGGGGTTCAAAGTTTAACATAGAAAGATATATTGAAAATGTTTTTAAAAAGTTTTTCTCGAGAACTATAATGCTACAGTTTGTGAGATTATTATGCAAGGATCCTCAAATTGTGTAAACTCTAATGTAGTGGAACCAAGAGTTATCTTTCTTGATGTTCTGTACAGTCTGAGAGTTATTTCTCTTGAAGTGGAACTCTGCTACGTTCAGTTTTTCAGGTTGTGTACGTGCGGTCCTACCGCAGTGCTACACATTTTCATTCCTATGTTACTGTTTATGTTGTTCAAGACAACCATAAACCTCGGACCATAACTGGGTCCCCAGAAAGGGGTTCAATGTTTAAAATAGAAAAAGCATATGCTACGAAATGTAATGTTACAAGGAACTGCTGTTCAGGTGAGCGATGTGGCCCATGGGCCTCTTGTTAAAAATTGTAATAACACATTGATTTTTAAAAAGCATTATTATATATAATGCATTTCAAACGCAAATTACGGCATTATAAAGCCCTTTGGTTTAATACAAAATGACGTCAAAACGAAAAAAAAAGAAGCAAATAAACTCGATTAATTCCAAATAAAGGAAGTTTAACTTTTTTCCGTCGAAAAGTTTGAATTCAAGAAATACCTTTTCCTGAGTCAAGTCCGAAAACATGCACTTGACGTTATATGAGCCAGGTACGTTAGTACTGAAAATTGGCCCTTTCTTCAAATATCATACAAAAATATCATGCAAAAATAAAATCACTCCAAAGTGACGATATATATGTATATACCCCGCATGGCACATTTTTCTGCATTAATTTTACAAAAATAAATCAGTACCACATGTAATAATAGTACATAAGTGTGTTTGTTAAAGGGTTTATTCACAATTAAAGATAATAAGAACGAACACATTATCCATCTCTGCATTAGATTTGACTTTTCAACAACAGATCTAAACGCAAGCACATTTTCCCTAATATGGCCATTAATAACAAGTTATGAAGGATTGCTTGATAATGTCTGGTGAAAGTCAATGATATACATGACATATTGTTTGTGAAGCCCTCAAATTAAACTGTTTTTAAAATAAAGAGAAGAAATAGTTGAAAATTACATCATTAATGGCATTATAACTTATACATGCCCTACATGTATACATATTAACGATGCAAGCTTTTTAATCTTTAGAATTGCAAAATTAAGTTAAACTTAAAGTTAAACGTTTGAATCGCTTTAGAGTAACAGTAATGTATTCTACATAGATATCAATTTACCACATTTATAATTTGTAAATGAATCAAAATGTGAATAACAGATGAGAGCATACTAACTCATATAATTATGTAAAAATGAATTATAGGACAAATATATGTATACTAAACAAGGTGGCATCAAGTTTCATGGTTTAAAAAATGCACCAACAAATCTGGACATGTATAAACAAATTATAAACACACTTGAAATGCCAAGTTTCTCAGTATACAACAAGATACATGTCATTCCCCTGTGGCTTCAGACTCACTGCCGCTTTCATCAACAATCTCAGCAACCTCAGGAATAATGGCTGCATCACATACACGGGCTAACCAGTTCTTGTTCAGTTTAAGATTTACGCGGGTGTATCTGGCAAAAGACAAATACCATGTAACACTGGCAATTCAGTCTTAGCGATCGAAGTAACAAATGTTAGAAGAAATAAATCTATTCACATTTAATTTGTTTATGATAAATTACTACAGTATATTGATAAAAATCCATATGATTTTTACACAGAAATTCAAGCAGTATTATAGTAAACACTCATGATTTTATTGGAGATTTGCATAAATTTGTGCAAAATTTCATATCAAATTTAAAAAAAAAACATAAATAAGGTGAAGCGATGAATAGGGCGAGGTCCACGTGCCAGGAAAAAAAAGTATCGACCTGATTTCCGAAAAATACGGTACTTTTAATGGGCGATTTTTTGTCTATAAAAGGCCATTGTTTTAAACATTTCATATTTTGAATTTTAAATGATGATTTTTTTTCTATCTAAACTTGTAATAATCTTAACTAATGAAATTCATGTTAATATGTAGATGTTTTAAAAAAAAGAAAATAAACATTAATTGTGAGAAATCAAATTCATAATTATTGGAAATGAACTATATGATCAATATGTTACTAGCACTGTATGATCATTTTTTTTACTTGATATGATATGCTTCCTGTATGATACATGTTAGCTGCAATGATGTAGCCCTCTCCCGATTTTTTTTTTTTTGGAGAGGGCTACAACTCCAAAGGATCTCCGTAATGGTGCAAGTGTGGGAGTGATTCACTCCCGCAACAATTTCGTCTCAAATCGTACATAAATGGAAATAACATAATTTGCATTTCTTACCAGAACTCAAACATTGTAGATGTCTATGGCATAAATTAATCCAAAAATATCAAGTATAGTCCATATATCGGTTATTTTTCGTGTATGTCAACAACACAAGTTGAATTTGTCTGCCATGTTTACTGGCCTTGACCAGTTTTATTTTGGGACAGCCAATGAGAATCAGGAGCGGATCTTTACCTGAATATAGGAATTCCCCTATTTTAAACATAATTAACGCGGTAAATATGAATTTTCCATTATATACCATTTCCTGAAACGATGTTTTAGTGATAGAACGAGGAAAGATCGATTATTCACTCTGTCATTCACGTTATCAAGCCCATCAAAACTCCAAGCGTAGATTCCATACAATCACGCTAGAACTGTCATGGCTGCTGAAAAAGATGACTGGTAAACATGCTTATGTGTTTTATCTGGTTTTGATTTATATATGGTTAGTTTGTTCAACCTGAATTAAAAAATCATTTTATCTAAAGGAAGTCAAATATAAAATCGAATTTTTTTAGACCGAAGTCAGTTGCATTAAAAAATTAATGTAGCACCATTACGGAGATCCTGTGGAATTGTAGCCCTCTCCAGTAAACATCAGATATAAAAATCGGAGAGGGCTACATTATTGCAGCTAGATACATGTATAACACTTTTTCTATACACTTTTTCATACAGGAAGCATTATGATATCATATCATGTGAAAAAAGACAATACAGTGCGAGTAACATTTATCATATCGTACAAAAAGCAAACCGTGCTATGCCAGGAACGTATTGTAAAAACTGTATAGCGTGTGAGAAGCATGTGAGAAACATAAAGCTGGTATAGTAGTGTGTTTCAGGTTTTTATTTGTATGAAGAAAAACAAATTATTACCTCCTCTCCCCCCCCCCCCCCACCAAGAGCGTGCATGGGGAAAGGAATTTTTTGATCTAAAGAGGTTTTATGAAGATAAATATTTGTTATTTTCAATTACATGTATATTCTAAATAATGCATCCCCCCCCCCCAAATATTTCATTTTGCAAGGGGATGCTCTGCTTTGCGGTGCCCTTGTATTTTTTAAAAATACATTGTGATTCATATACCGTTACCACTATATTGTGATATGTATTGCTGTTTCATAACGCATGCATTGTTCATATAACCATAATATTTCATCATATGAATGCTTATGTTTATATGTAACATTAGACTTTTTATCTAAGTATTGTTTTCATTATTATTTTACAGCATTGATGAGTATGAATCCTCTAAAAGCTTGAAAAGCACATTAATGATGCAACCTCAGACAAGCCCAAAAATAATGCTGTTATGATATTAATGTTGAATGAACAACTTCCCATGAAAGCTTTGACTCTTTGCAAGGAGGGATATTGATAGACAGTAGGAGATTAGATATGACTTTGGACTCTGTTGCAGCACTGTGATGCACGTTCCATAGATTCTTCTGACCACTGCACTGATTCAGCAGATGTCAGATATGAACAGGTATTTTTCATTAACTACATTACTTTTTTCAACACATGATTTACAAGCTTAACTCTAATTACAATGAAATCTTTTTCAAATTTATAACAGAGAGCATTCTAGAGAGGGACACAATGGTAACTCATGTAGATGTTACACTAACTAGTTAAGATGGGCTCTTAACTGATACTACAGTCTACTCAGGACCATGCAACTTCACATGTTCAACAGCTTAGGCATTTTACTTTTAGTTACTCTTTCTGAAATATAGGGGAACATTTCAGTAACTACAGTAGACCTGTAGTAACTAAGTAACTAAAATTTCATTGACAATTATTCTTTGCCTGTACTCTAGGGAGGAATTTGAAGGCAAATCCTGTTGAAGCACACCCAGATGTTCCACAGATTCAGCAGAACAGTGAAGCCATGATTACCATATATACTTGTTCTACAGATTCAATAGGTCATAAAGGACCATGTTGCCGAATATGTTCAACAGCCTTGCATAGGTATTTTTATTACACAAATACATGTATTCTGAATGATAGGGAATTTTTGTCAAGGCATGACTTCACTAGAATATCATTGTTCTTTGTATACTATAGGGAGCATTCGGAAGCGGCAGTTTTGCATATACCGCATAGTTTAGTGCTAGGTTCTTTTTAAGAGCACTCGATTGGCGCAACAATTTTTGAACTATTTTTATCTCCTTAATAAGAAGACCTATGTATAAAGATAGAGAAAAGTAATAAGATTTTAAAGCAAAAATATTTAGATCTTTTTCTTTTGTAAATGATAGTTTATAGCTAGACAAATCATATCAAAAAATTTAAAGAAGATCTGATGGTTAATTTATTAACCACCCAGCCTCCTTAAAGGATACTATCTGAGTATTAATTGATCACCAAATCATTTTATTTCTTTTCAGAATATTAGATAGAAGCTTGTAATGGTAGTAGCATCAGCATTGTCTGGAAGGAACTATCAGTGAAGGTGATACATGCAGATACATTATTTGAGGGTCCTCAACACCTGTTAAAAGTTCTGCATACAAGCCCATTCTCTTAATTAAAGATATTGATTTTTAGCATGTGTTTTGACTTAAAAATTACCCCCCCCCCTATAATAAGTTTTTTAAGGGGGGACTTTAAATTTCATTCCTCTTCATTAAAATAAATGCTCCTTTAGTATTCACACTCAGAACCTGTGGGTTGGTAGACTGAGGGTAAACCCATAGCTGCACAGAGATATTTAAAACACCAATTATTGGCGATATAAACTGTTTCACATCGCGTTGAAATTGCCATGATGTGACGTATTGTCTTAAAAGTAGAAGTCACAGGGTGTCGAGGATTCTTAATTTCGTTATTGTTTTAGTTATATTTTGTCACCACTTTTTAATCAGCCTTTATCCTTAACTTTGACAATGACAGCTTTTTCTCTGAAATGGAATTGTTTGTTCTGACATTTTCCCTATAGATTGTTCATGATTTTTTTTGTGTCTTTGTGACATTGTGTATATGCAAACTTATAACTGTGTGATTGCTCATGGTTTTTGGGTCACTGTCAGATATTTGTATTTGTGTCTGTTCATAGATTAAACGTGGGTCATTGTCATATATATATATGTTTGGGTCTGTTCATGGATTGTGGGTCATTGTCATATACATGTATATATAAATATATATATACCGGTATATGTTTGTGTCTGTTCATAGATTAAATGGGGGTCATTGTCATAAATACATGTTTGTGTCTGTTCATGGATTGTGGGTCATTTTCATATATGTGTCTGTTCATGGATTAAATGCAGGTCATTGTCACACATACATGTTTGTGTCTGTTCATGGATTGTAGGTCATTGTCATATATATATACCGGTACTATATATACCAGGGTTGTCCAAATAAGTTCGTGGACATCGCGTTTTTGTCATTTTAAATGGGTTAATTTATTCATATTGTATATCTAAATCTTTGTCATAAAATTTCAGATCAAACCAAAGTGGTTTTTATTGTTTTCTATAGAAATAAAGTAAAATTTTAACGTATCGAAGGCTCGCAGAAAGTATGCACGTCCCAGCGCAAAAATTGTCCAAACTTTGTAATTGAGTTTTTAGATATGAATATTTACTGTTTTCATAATCTTCTATTGTGATGTAGTCTAGCTGTATTGTGTACATTATTTTCATACATCATTTAAAAATATTTTCAAACCAGCAGAGGACTTTTAAAAGATATTACGGCAAGAATATGTCTTTAAAAACGCATGAAAAAGCAACTTCATCTGACCGCTGGCAATAAAAAAATTGTGTCAACTGAAGTAAAAAACTGAAATGAATGAAACGATTATGGAAACTTATCCACAAGTGGCACAAGTGATATGTTGATGGAATATGCGATTGTACCTTCTGACCAAAGGGTGAATGCGGCATATTACTCTCAAATAAACCCAGGACTATGTCATTATAATTTAACGTCATACTGGGCTGTGCGGCCTGTATAGGCAATGCATATACATTCATAACTCCATTACAAAAATATACATTGCTCTGATTTTTATACATATACATTATTATGCTCTTTATTACAATATTATAATACTTTCCTGATAATGGCGCTTCTATTTTGAATAAAATTACATGTGTTCGCAAACGTTTTGGACAACCCTCGTATATATACATGTATACGTTTGTGTCTGTTCATGGATTGTGGTTCACTTTCATAGAGTTTTTGATCTCAATTTTTCTGTGGATTGCTCATGGGTTTTTGTGTCTTTGAGTTTAGACATTTGTGCATATGCATGCATACATATTTAGTTTAGATATATATATATATATATATATATGTGAATGCTCATGGTTTTTGGGTTGCTCTCATATCTACATGTTTGTGTCTGTTCATAGGATGTGGATCACTATCATGGATTGGTTGTTTTTAAAAATTTTCCTGTAGTTTGTTCACACCTATTTTGTGTCTTTGAGTTTAGAAATTTGTTTAAGTGCAAATATATATGTGAATGCTAATGATTTTTGGGTTGCTGTCATATATACATGCTTTTGTCTGTTCATGGAATGTGGGTCATTGTAACAGATTGTTCATGAGGTTTTAGTGTCCTTGTACATAACGCCTCAACTACCTTATGTGGATGATGATGATACTTCAACATTAATTTACATGATGATACTTCAACATCACATGCTGAAACTTTAACATTACATGCTGATACTTTGTCTTTATATGATGATAGTTCTTTGTTACCTGCTGATACTTCTTCATTATATGATGGTACTTCACTCTGCGGTGATTCTAAAAATAGGGAAGGGTCATCTTGAGATTGAAATACACTAAAATTCAGAACTCATTGATGCCTGACAAGTTTTCAACACTGGGCTTTTTCTCTGTTTCGGAGATTGATCAGATATTACTAAGGTCCACTGAGACTAGTTTAGATCAAGATACTCAACAAATAATACCACTTGATTATGTGTTGTCCTTTAACAGAGTCATTTTATATTTAAAGAAAGCCTGCTTGGAAAAACCATTGGCGCTCCCCATCAGTGCATACAAATCAGGGGGTTCGAGGTACCCCAGGGGATTTTTTGTCCAAAAATGTGCATTCTGAAGTGAACCCAAGTTTATGGCGCTTGGTCAAAGTGGACCGCTAAAAGTATTCATAGCACCTAAACAAAGACTTCTGTCATTTAGGTTACATCATATTTATGGGTGGGCTTTCCCTGGAGATCCACGTAAAGGAGTGGGCAATGTATTTTCAACAGTACAGTTACTGCTAAAATCAGTTTCAACAGCGCACGTAGTCCCTAGCATCTGACTTCATGTAAGATATTGCAATCTGAAGGACGCAATGCTCTATCCTTTGCATGTAGTTTTACAATAATTATATGAAACTGGAAATTCGATCATATGTAGATCAATAGATGAAATATTGTAAAATACGGGACCCCCCCCCCCCATTTTATATTTACTTGTTGTGATTGAGGGGTAGGTCTGCCACCAGCACCACCACCACCCCCCCGTAAATAAAAGATAGTTTGTGCAAAGCGCTGGGATCTAATGGATGATTGCTCATGCTCTGATTTCCTTAAGAAAGAAAATAAAATCGCTATTTAATGGCGTAGAATGCCCAATCCAAAGGGGGTAAAAATAAATTTGAAGGCCTGCAGAATTAAAACAATCAACCTACAACATAAAACGTACTCATAAAATTGGCATCCAATTTGAAGGCGCCTAAACAAAGACGATCGAGTTCCAATAAGGGGACTATGGAGTTGTTTGACACACAGAGATTTCGGCGCAAGTTCAAACAAATATAATGAAAGTGATGGTGCCCCCATTCCCTCCAGCATCAAGTTTCAGCTGAATGGCACAATCCCTAGTATTGGGAATATAAGTTTTGATAATAACCAATGGGGTGTCCATATTTATATAAGGAAATAAGCATAAAAGAAGCTTGTTTAAATTGTTGGGTACAATGTAGCTTGAATTTAGTCTATTCTCTCCTTAGTAATATCCCTGAGTTTTACCGAATCACGATCCTGCTGCTTATAGCGAATTTAGAATCACCGCATACTGTAATACCATCATTTTATGAAATATCAGCATGTATTAGTGAAAGCATATAGTGAATAGGTATCATCATATAAAATAACATAATCAGCATGTAATGTTATACTATCAGCATGTAATGATAATTGATAAATTATCATATAATGAAGAAGTATCAGCATGTAAAGTTCACTTGATGTATCAGCATGTAATGTTGATCGATGATCAGCATGTAATGTTGATCGATGATCAGCATGTAATGTTGATCGATGATCAGCATGAAATGTTGAACTATCAGCATATTATGGGCATTATCTACATAAGGCAGTTGAGGTGTTCCATATCTTTGAGTTTTATTTGTGTTTACATGTATATGTATATATATATGAATGCTTATATAGTTCTAAGGTTACTATAGTAATACATGTTTGTGTCTGTTCATGGTTTGTGGTTCACTGTCATATATACATGTTTGTGTCTGTTCATGGATTGTGGGTCACTATCGTAGGTTAATTGTTGTATTATCTCTCCTGTACCAGGTAGTTTGTTCATGACTTTTTTGTGTCTATGAGTTTAGACATTTGTATATATGCAAATATTTTAAAGGGGCACTGTCATGATTTTGGTCAAATTTTGTTTTTCTGTTTTCATTATTTACAATGCTTTAGGATATATTTCTAATGATCAAATGAAATTTGAGAGTCAGTCATTGAGTTACAAGCAAGATACAGAGCTCACAATTCTTTGTCATGTAAACCAGGCTTGTGCCCTATTTTTTATTTACATAGGTTCAATATACAAGTCTTTTTCAAGCTGATTTGTCTATCTTTTTATTCATTTTAAAAATAAATAAACAGTTCCTAACATTTAACACATTCATTTTAGGTCTATAACTGGAAGTTTTGCTTCAACATTCAAAATTTAAACAAAAGATTTGTTTACATACCAAAGTAATTTCTTATTTAATTTTGGTCTCAAGCATTTTGATTTTATAGTATGATAGAATGCTGGAGAAAATTGTATCTAATTTGTTTGATGAATTATTGAACTGTATAAACATGTTTGTGTCTGTTCATGGATTGTGGGTCATGTATATACATGTTTGTATCTGTTCATGGATTGTGGGTCATCGTCGTATATTTACATCTACAAACTTTAAGTATAATTTCCTCAATTTCTTACGGAAGGTTATAGTTAATGCATAGCTCTATAGAAACAGCCAGACTGAAATCTACACGCCCCATTTATCTATTGGTCGAAATCTACAGCAACTGAAAGTGACAGGACTGACCCGCTAACGCGGGTTATGTATTTTTCCTGCAATGTCGTTTCCTTCATATTCCGAATAAATCACTATAGAAAGCGTTTTATTGTTTAGTTACATGTTGGATGGATTGTGGGTCATTGATGTAGATTTCTTATTTTAACATTTTTCAGTTGATTGTTCATGAGTTTTTATGTTTTTGAGTTTACTCAATAAATATTTGCTTTAACGGCGTATTGAACAACATGTAATTTCCAAATAAAATGACTTGCTTATGGAAAGGAACGATATGATTAACATAATAGGATAAACAGAAAAACCGTGAAGTTAAATGATAAACTTTCTAGGATTAACACTCGGTACTACTGGATTTGTGCATGATGATAGATCTGTATGCTTGATCGATAGGTCTGATAAATGATATGATATGATAGTATAAGATTGTAAAAAATATTGATGCGGGTACCATATATATATATGTTTGTATCTGTTCATAGATTGTCGGTCACTATCATATATTGGTTGTTTAAACATTTTTCATGTTATTTGGGTATGGTTTTTTGTGTCTTCAAGTTTAGTCAATTGTGTATATGCATTAATACATATTGAGTTCAGACTTTTGTAAATTCAAAGATATATATGTGAATGCTCATTGCTTTTGGAGTGCTGTCATATATAAATGTTTTTGTCTGTTCATGGGATGTGGGTCACTCTCCTAGAATGTTTGCTCAAACATTTTTCCTGTAGATTGTTCATTTGGTTTTTGTGTCTTTGAGTTTAGATATTTGTGTTTATGAGTACATATATATGTGAATACTCCTGGTTTTTTGGTCGCTGTCATAAATACATGTTAATATGTGTTAATGGATTGTGGGTCACCATCGTAGATTACTGGTATATGCTCAAAATTTTCCCTTTTAGTTTACCAGGTAGTTTGTTCACGCCTTTTTTGTGACTTTGAGTTAGATATTTGATCTTTATGTTAATTTTTGGTTCTCTGTTATACTGTATCCGCAATGAATTCAACATGATAATAAAATGATAGGATAGAAACCATGCACGATATGATAGGATTGACGCATGTTATACATGTACATTGAAAAGTGTACATACAAGATACGATAGGAATGATACACCAGAGGAAAGGATAAATGATGTTCATGATAAACATTTAATATTAGCTCTAAATGATCTTCAAAATTAATGTGATAAATTAATGGCAGAGTTTGATAAAAAAAAATGTATAAATAAAGATACTCGCAGAAATCTTTTTATTAACAATTGCCTAGTTGTTAATCCTAGCTGCTTCATCTAAAGGGTATACAAAAATGACTTATTGGCTTACATGATTAATAAATTATCTGTATTCTACATTTTTTTCATTACCGAACATCCCAGCCAATCACTACTAACATCTCATCCCAACATCGAATCCTGTGGAAAATAACAGGTTCAATAAAAATTCAACTGTCGTTTTTAATAAACATGTAAAATCCATACAATAACAAATTATATACAAATTACATGTAATGTTTACGCAGTTATAAACTCTAGTACATATGATTAAATGTAATACTATGAGCATTTAGTCTAGAAAAAAATGTTACTGTAACCATTTGCCTATAAAGATCTTCAATTGTTCACATTAATCTTTTATTTCCATTACTTACATATATGATTAACATGTAATTTCTAATTTGATTTTTGTCACAAGAGTTTTGATATTAGTATGATAGAATGCTGGAGAAAATTTTACTTAATTTGTTTGATGAACTATTGTCCTGTAAAAAAAAAATGTTGGTGTATGTTCATGGAATGTGGGTCATTGTCTTGTATATACATGTTTGGGTCTGTTTATGGATTGTGGGACATTGTCATGTATATGTATACCTGTTTGTGTCTGTTCATGAATTGTGGGTTATCATCATATATTTCTTATTCTAACATTTTTCAGTTGATTGTTCATGAGTTTTTGTGTCTTTGAGTTTACTTAATTGACATTTGTATACTGGATATATGCGTCCATACATATTGAGTTTGTACATATGTACAATGAAAGATATGTATGTGAATGCGTGTGGTTTTTGAATCTCTTTCATGTATAAATGTTTGTGTCTATTCATGAATTGTAGGTCACTGTCAGAGATTATTTGTTCCAATATTTTTCCTATAGTTTATTACTGTGTCTTTGAGTTTAGTTATCTGTTTATTTGCAAACATAATTACCAGGTACATGGGATGTTGGTCACTGTCATAGATTGTTTGCTCAAATATTTTTGCGGTGGGTTGTTAATGAGTTTTTTGTGTCTTTGAGGTCAGATATTTGACTGTTCATATGCGTACATATATATGTAGCAAGTTTAGACATATGTTTATATGCAAATATATACATTGATATGTGATCGCAAATAATTTTTTAGTTTTTAAACATTAAAGCATTATTACTTGAAAGATGTGGTCACAATTTACTGCAGCATAGTGTGTATACAAATTGAATATCAAGCACTAGCATGTTATGAAAATGTGTTGCGTACACTATTATTTTAACTTACATGTACAATTGTAGAATTTAATTCACTGAACCTTTCTTATATTTGATTCACAGATTCTATTGAAGAACACAAGGATTATGTCCCAAGTGGTATAGAATCAGTGGATAAACCATCATGCACCACATTACCATCAAAGAAAAAATGGACAATGGAATAGGACATTTGAATTGTATATGGACTTTAAAGATTAAAGTGTACCAAAAGAGGCAGAAGCACTGAAAGTAAAAAACAAATGCAAATTTCTTGCTGATAGAAGTATTTATCAGAAAAAGAGTAAAATGCAACATATGCTGAGACTTAATCAGCAGATACGAAAGCTGATTCCAATGAGCCCCCGTTAAACGTAATGGCGGAAGATGAGGATGCAAATTTAGGACGTTTGGTCTTGCAGTAACAAATGATTCTGTAATAAACCCTTTAAATTTAAACAGTAATTGGAAGATTATCTCCTTATGAAATACCCTGGACTTATTTATAAACAAGAGTCGTCTGTATGCTTCATGTTTTAGATTGAAGATTGAATGTGGTTGTGTTATATCTGTATTACTCTCTCTGCTTCCCATCTGCAACATGTGTACCTGTGGTGTAACCTCATGGTTTAGTTTTTATTTGTTTTAAAATCTTAATATCAGCAATAAGATGTTGTAATTTCTTATGTGTTACTTTTATGTTTAAGGTCAAGTGAACATGATTGAAATATGTATTGCATATATTTTAAAAGTATATTACAATGTAATTTAGAATACTTAACGTTTTTAAAAAAGGACAATCATATTAATATCTAATATTTACATGTAGTTTATATTTCCCCTTATGTTTGCAGAGGACATCTGTGACGTTCAATTTCTCATGACACCTGTGGGTTTTAGCTCTGCTGGCCATAGACCAGAAGAGTGTATGCGATGATCTGTTTGTGTAGCTTTCTGTTTGTTTCTCTGTGAACAATTTTCAAATGCTACTACTATTACAGCTATCAAGAATGTTCACATATATATACATGTCTTGTGTTTGAAATCATGCATGACACATTTTTCTAACTTTGAGAAATAAAATATATAATCTTTAACTGACAAAAGTGTTCCCTTATTAATGTTGTTTTACCTCTGCAAATAAAGGTATCATGGTATAAAGGATTTACCTTGTCTGTCTGTTAATCTGTGTCTACATTACAAGTGTTGAGGATGGATTGCTATGCCATAGCAATATTTTGGTGGGGGTTATGCATTTGCTGCTGCCTTTATTTGACACAGAGATGGTCATGGTCATGTAGGGATTCGTCATGACCTAGACGTGGTAGTACATGGACAAGGTGACAAGGAAAATAATGATTTGGGGTATTACCCTAATACAAAGTCACAAGGAAAAGCGTATAGGACATTTTGATGTGGCCTAAGCTATAACCGAGATAAGTTGTTCACACCTTAATTTTTACAAGTAGTTTCAAACCAATGGCATTTGACACTTTAGGCGTCAATGATTTTAGTGAAGAGGTTTTCTGGTCTGTTACCATATTCTCTTTGAAGATAATTATAGAAACCAAACTTAGAAAAACAATGTATTTGAAGACATTTTTTTTTATCTTTGACACCGGTTAAGGACAATGTTTTGATCTATGTTCATCTTATCAAAAGGGGTACACAGACCAAACTTCTTCCTGAGATGCATTAACATATACTAGTATATGATCTTTTCAAAGCATGTTTTGCATGCTGCTTCTGACTTAAATTACATAAGTCTGTGATTCATAAGCACAGTATCTAAATCTTTTTATTTCAAGGGGTTAACAAAGTAAATTTCTTCAGTGCATCACTGGCTGCTCTGTTCAATGCATTACATGTAGTAAACAAATCTGCCACCTTTTCAGGAATGCCCCATACTATGCACTGTTGCCATTAGGAGACAAGTCGTTAGTAATTATTCGGTTACTTTTATAAAACAAATTCCCTTAAAAAAGCCTATATATATATATAAGTCTGATAAAATGATATTTGTATTTTGTGCTCCTATACAAATCATATTCAGCTGTATGCTATATTTCATTGTTTTAGCACCCATACATGGTTTGTGGGATATATCCCATAAAGAATCTATATATATATTGCCATGACATGGTTTGTGGGTTCCTACCCACAAGTATGTTATATATATTATCTACTATATATCACTGTGGGTATGTATACCCACAATGTGGTGACCCACAACGTTATCTATAACTTTGAAACCAAATATGAGTAATCTTTATATTCATCTTATATTTGGCTTCTTCATCAAAAACTATTCCTAAAAATGCGTTTCCTTTTGTAATAAGCCTACCACAAATGCAGGGTCCCACAACCCATGTTTATGGATCATGACCCGCAAACCATGTCAAGTACCTATATATATATATATATATATATATATATATATATATATATATATATATATATATATATATATATATATATATATATATATATATATATATATATATATATATATAATTGCTTTGACAATATTAACTGCAATTGCTTGCAAGAAAAACAAGTTTAAATTGGTTAACTTTTTCTTGTTATAGTTTTGCTTGAAAAATTACTTTTATAACACATATATGATTATCAAAATGCGTTGAAAAAGTACTATCCTTGTTGTATAGCTTTGATGAGTGTTATTTTCTGCTTTTAAACAAAGGTACGGTCAAACATGTAATCATGTCGCTGGATTACTTTTTCGGGTGGAATATGCTAACAAGATGGGGTACACATCTTGTACATCCAACAAATGTGAACGGGTTGTGCCAAAAGAGAGACCACCAGAGCCGGTGTAATGAAGAAAAATGACCCCCGTAGAATAATGACCGGGGTTCATTTTTCGACGTAGAATAATGACCCCCGTAGCTGAAGAATAATTGGATTTTTCTGAAGAAAAAAGACCCAGGGGTTATTCTTCTTCATGTTAAACATGAAGAAAAATGACCACCCCCCCCCCCCCCTGTAAACATGAATAGAAATTGGTTATACCGTATCCAAGATATGACTCTGAAATTTACCTATTTTTCACTCTGTTTAACTTCTTTTGAAGTAATAAACACCGAACTTGTAAATACATCGCTGTATATGGTTTTTCATATCCGTAGCAGGCATACACAAAACACTCTTACTTTGCCGCAAATTGATTGTTAACAGTTACGTCACTTCTCTCATCGACATACGGTGGGAAATGACGCAAATAAAGACAGATTCATACACAATGAGGATATTGTGTGATAATTAACGAACAATAATCATGAAAGAATAATTGTTGTAATAATATAAGCAATATTCACTGGTGAATGATTTGCCAATCTTAGAATGATACATGTATATATCTTTATGGAAAAAGACTAAGGGGACAAGTAACGTAGGAATATGAATTCTTCTTATTTACATTTCTTGAGGAAAGTGATTTTTAAAAATCATTTTGCGTTAGTTTTGTTTTCTTCTATGTGATACATCATACACAGGGCGATAAACCATCTTTAAGCAAGTCCTTAAAGGTGGCTTAAAGGTGACTTAAAGGAGCTTAAAGGCTATACAACCTTTAAGCCGCCTTTAAGTCACCTTTAAGCAAGTGCTTATAGGTCCTTAATGTCCAAACTTCTTTAAGCTACCTTTAAGCCACCTTTAAGCCACCTTTAAGCATCTTTAAGTGGCATTTACGCTCTCTTTACACTGCCTTTACACTGTCTTTAAGTGGTCTTTAAGTCAATATTGATCAAGCTGAACAATAAAAACATATATTAAATGCAAAAGCTCTTTTATAGGGATGGGAGGGGGTCATCCGAGTGATAATATAATTTCCAAGGAAGGGGGGGGGGGGGGTGTTCCAGGCGGTTTTAATCGTCGCTCCATTAAACACAGATCGCTATCATCAGCACCGCTCCGATGGACACAGATTGCCGTTATAAAATTCTTTATAATTTTTTGGGGGTTTCAAAATTATTGTAGGGATGAGCGCAGTCTCTGTATCTTAATATGTGCATAAAACTAATTAAAGTATGTTTGTTTCCCATTATAAATTAATCGGTGAAAAAAATATATATCTCTCTCTCTCTCTCTCTCTCTCTCTCTCTCTCTCTCTCAGTTCATCCGGTTATTAAACAAAATAAAGATAATGAACCACAAATGCATGATTTAATTTGATAATCGGTTTAAGGTTTGTTTTTTTTTTTTCAATTTTCATTATTTCTAACTCTAGATCTGCTAGATACATGTTAAAGATGAAAAGACTCTCAACTGCCTTTGTTATATCGGGCAGGATATTACTGCTTTGTTTGTCTAGACATAGTTTTGTTCGTTTGTGTATATCTAATTAGAGTCTATTGTTTGTCCAACTTAAGAAAACCCCTGGAACTAACACAGAATATACAAGATATACACAACAGTTGTGTCGTGTGCCCAGGTGCATGTTTGTGTATATCTAATTAAAGTCTATTGTTTGACCAACTTAAGAAAACCCCTGGAACTAACACAGAATATACAAGATATGCACAACAGGTGTTTCGTGTGCCCAGGTGCACGTCAGGGTTTCTAAAGGCGTTGAATCTTAGTATGTACGAGTATACGATAAGTCTAGTGAATAAAAGTTAATTTACATTTGTAATTCATTTTCAAAATATTATTTCCTAGCTCTGGGTTTCAAAAATGTTACGTCTACAAATTAACGATACATGTATGTAAGAGTAAAATCTTGAGGCTAATTAATCAATGTACCGGTGATCATAATTAGGGGTTGATTATTTAAATATATGTATAAGGGTAAATATGTCAAATATACCCGACCTGGCACATCATACAATTGTATGTACAAGTCATTTGCAATTGCCACATGCAGTAAATACGTCACCTGTAATTGGTAATTTTGTTTGTTATAGAATTGATAGTTTAAAAATCATGTACATACAATTACATGTAAATATTTAAACATATTGGAACGGCGCCGCGATCATGAAAACCGGGAAATTGCGGGAAATTGAACAAATACCCTAATAGTATCAATGCATTTAATAAAAGAAAATGATTATATTTTCTTTCTTACATTTTTATAGCTATAAATTAGATGAACGTAAATCTACTCGGTTTAAATTTATTAACTAAGAAAGCCTACTATAGTGAACCTAACGGTTTCCATTTAGGTATAATAGGCTATATTTTTGTTCACTGAAGACCAAGTTCCGTATTTCATTCTAAATACATGCATGCATGTAATTTATAAATTAGATATAATTGATTGTTACAAACTGAATGGTTTGTCAAAATCTTTTCAAGTAAACACATTCAATACAGTGATTCAATATCCACTGATATATAGGATATAAAACGCTCATGTAAATGTAAGTTGCCGTGACGCAGAGGAAGTGTGGTAATGCTAGTACACTAAGGGTCCCAGGTTCAATTCTCGCCGTGGCCGGTTTTTTTTGTGCTTTTTTTTCTTTATTTTTCTTTCTAGAACAAAAACCGTTTGAATACCTTTTCTTTCATAAAGTTAATACATTTTGTTGGAAATTAAGCACAATATTGAATTAAATTTTTTTAATGGCTTAAAGGTGGCTTAAAGGTAGCTTAAAGGTGGCTTAAAGGTGACTTAAAGAAGTTTGGACATTAAGGACCTATAAGTTGTCCTTAAAGGTGGCTTAAAGGTGGCTTAAAGATATTCTTTAAGCTGCCTTTAAGCCATCTTTACGCTTTCTTTAAGCCACCTTTAAGCAACACATATAGCTTAAAGGTGGCTTAAAGATCGTCTTTAAGCTACCTTTAAACACCTTTAAGCTATCTTTAAGGAGGACTTAAAGATGGTCACTCATCCTGTGCATGAACATCAATATTCTAAACATTTGTTGTAATGTTGTATTTGTGATCATGAATAGACTTTATTCTTTTAGAGCAAATGTGTGAAGAGTACCTGACTATAGTAAATCTTAATACATAATAAACACTGATTGATTATAATAAGAAAAGATTGTTTCTAAAAGCGTTGATAAGAGGTTAGGGCCCATGTTAGGGATTTATATCCCCCTTGATCTTTATTTTATCCGAAGTAACCAATGCTCATACAAACTATTGTTGCATTAATCATCTTGATATTAACTATACTTACTCAAGTATGCCGACGATAAAGTAAAATATATTTTATAAGTACTTTGACGATTTTCCTTATTGGCTGTTAACCTCTACTGGCGTAATGGCTGCTGTCAGTGCCTACTAACTTCAGCTTGCAATTGGTTATAGTGCCTAACAGTGGAGTAAACTTTTCATATTTTTGGTTTCATCATTAATTCCGCGTGATGCACTTGCATATCCAGCAGCTTGTAATAGTGGAAATCCTCAATGCAAGTATGATTCATGAACAATAAGAAGAATATAAAAGATGCGACGGCGAAGCGCGAAGATGAGAAGACGAAAGTGCCAAGTTGCAACGGCGAAAAAGTGATACTACTATCGCTTCTTTGCCTTTGCAACTTCGCACTTTCGCCTTCGAATCTTCGCGCTTTCGCCTTTTTAGCTGACCGAGACGAAGTCAAGGGGAGCTTATGCTATACTCCCGGCATTGGCGTCCGGATCTGGTTAAAGTATTTGGTGCAGGTCCTGTATCTAAGTTATTACTTCTTCACCTAACCTGAATGGATGGTGAGTCTTATGATACAGATGCACCTGACAGGCATGGATGCTGAATCAGAGCCATAGGTTGGGAATGCTTGAGGAGGTAAAGGTTTTAATTGCTGGTGCCCTCTGATGATGATATCTTAGTTATTACTGGTCCTAACTTCCTAAAACTTTCATGGATGGGGCGTCCTATGATACTGATGCACATGACAGATTTAAATGCTGAATCTGAGCCATAGGTTTATGATTTGTTTTATAGATGATAGCTTGCATAGTTGAATTAACTATATTATAAATAAAACGCAGTGGTTGCTTCAGATGCAGAGCCTGATCTCCATTATCAAGGATGCTAAAGAAATCTCCTACCTCACTCAAACCTGCTTGATAGATAGATGTAGTTGTTGTTAAATTATATAACATGATTCCTATGATAAAGTATTGCATGATATGAAACACTATTGTTTAATAGGATACAATATAATACCATATGTTAAATTGTAAAACGTTATATGATACGATATAATATTGTATCCTTTTTCATATTTTATGATATGATATTGTATCATGATATTGTTCTGTATAGTATTGTATATTATGACACAATATTGTATAATATTATATTGTTTTATTAAATAATTATTAAATCACATTATACTATTACATATGATATTGCAAATATAATATTCATTCCTATGATATAATATTGTATATTCTATGATATTGTATCATACAGTATTGTGTAATATAATATTGGTTTCTGATATATAGAATGAAATCAAATAAAATTGTATATATGATATTGTAATATTATAAAATATCGTATCATACGATATTGTATAATAAGATAATGGTTTATATGATATATTATCATAATACATGAAATTGTATTTTATGATGTTGTAATATATATTATTGTATTATATGATACAATATATATAATATAATTGTATTATATAATATTTTATTTTATCCCATGATATTTTATCATTTGATATGATACAATGTTGTATAAAATTTTATTGTATCATTTTATATAATATCATATTATTTATCAAATATAATACAGTATCATACAATACAATATCATACTATATTATACAATATAATATCATATGTTTTATAATATTACACATTTTTCAATGTTATGATGTTTAATTGCAATATGATATTGTTTGAAATAATACTATATTGAATTATGTTTTATGATATTGTTTTACTTGATCAAATACAATAATGTATTAGACAATACAATGTCATATCATACTTTACAATATCATATCTCACAATTTCTGTACGGTATTTTATGGTATTAAATGATATATATTGTAAGTATATAGGATGCAATTTTTAATTTTATATTATTGTATTGATTAAGATATGATCATATGATTATCATACAATTTTCTAACAGATATACGATAAAGTGTCAAAACAGAATCCATGAATATCCAAGATCATAAAAGATGGTTTTCATATAATTTGATAAAGGTAGTCTCATAAAGGTGATGCCTCGTCTCGGTTTGTAATCTGTGTTCACCTATGTTTTATAAGTGCGGAGCTTTCTATCGTTTGAGGTATTCCGAGGCATATTTTGGAAATTTTATTTTTATAAAATTAATCAAATTATATTATTCAGAGGGACACTGTCCGGACCCCCTCTCCCCTTTTACTGCGTGAAATTATTAATATTGAATTTTCCCTGAGGGACGGACCCCCTCTTCCCCCCTCTAGATCCATGCATGAGCAAGGAGTGTCGCATAATGAAATTAGAATGTTACTGTGTTTGGTCCACGGTAAACAGACAGCTGGTAAGTGATTGGAGTCTGGAAGTGCATACATGTATGTACACATTATGGAGGACATTAAATTTTGTGTGGAGTATATAATGATTAGGCATAGCCAGCATTGGTAAACATATATGTCACATGTACACATTAAAATATTTATAAACATTCATAGTAAGGGCGATGGCCTAGCGCATGCGTACCAATAATAGTCTGGATTAATCGAAAAACCTTGGCGAGTACGGTGCCTGCATTGAATTCTATGTAATCGACCGAGACTTCCTGAATGCAATCAAAAAAGGCGAAGGCGATAGTGCGAAGATGCGAAAGCCAGAGTGCGAAGTTGGGAAGGAGCGTATCGCTCCTTCGCCTTCGCACTTTAGGCATCACATCTTCGCGCTTCGTCGTTGCATCTTCGCACTTTTGCTCCTTCGCCTTCGCACTATCGCCTTTGCAACTTCGCATCTTCACCCTATATTTAGGTCGGAGTGGCCCTATGGGAACACCATAGATATATGTAAATGTAATTGTTAAAGGGGCATGGTCACGATTTTGGTCAAATTCTATTATTCTGTTTTCATTATTTACAATGCTTGAGAAAAGCATTTCTACTGATCAAATGAAATTTGAGGGTCAGTTGTAAAGTTATAAGCAAGATACAGGGCTCACAATTATTTGTCATGTAAACAAGGCTCGTGCCCTGTTGTTGTTTACATAGGTTCAATATACCAGTAAAAAAATCTTTTTCAAGCTGATTTGTCTATCTTCTTATTCATTTTAAGCATAAATAAACAGTTCATTACGTTTAACACATTCATTAGGTCTAAAATTAGAATTTTCACTTCAACATTCAAAATGTAACGAATGACACTCAAATTCTGGTTGCCTATTAAAAATGCCTTACTAAAGCATTGTGAACATTTAGATCGGCAATTTTTTTGGACTAAAATCGTGACCATGCCCCTTTAATTAAGATGACAACCATACCCCGATACAATACGTCAATGTCTTGTTATAACGTAAGGATTTTTATTTTCTAAGCTATACCCCTTCTTTCACTTTAAGTTTATTTGAATATGAATTATAATTTCTGTTACTTTCTGTAAACTGCAGCAGTAAAAATTACAATAGTGTAAAGACTATTTCACAAATACTAAAAAATATATTGAAAAACTTTAATCTACAAGGGGGTCATTATTCTACAGGGGTCACTTTTCTTCATGTGGAGTGTGCTCATTTTTATGAAAATGACACTTATTCTTCAGGCAAAGGGGTCATTTTTCTACGTAGAATAATGACCGGGGGGTCATTTTTCTGCGTAGAATAATTACCGGGGGTCATTATTTTACGTCGAAAAATGACCCCCGGTCATTATTCTACGGGGGTCATTATTCTTCATTACACCGGCTATGCTTCAAGACATGGCTAAGATCTAAGCATGGAAAAAATTGTATGATATATATGTGGTCGTCAACTCAAAATTGTTAAACATGTTAAATTCTGTGAACAAATCAAAGATGCAAGAATCATTTCCAAGAGGTTAGCAAAATATAATTGGTTTATGTGAATATCATTTGCAAAGCTGTAGTAAAGGTTTTTTATTTGTACACAATGAGGGTTGGCATTTTCTGAACAAGATGATTCTAGAAGTCAATCTTTCTGTACATTTATAAAACAAGTAATTGTAAGTTAATTATCTTAAAGGTAAAACAAGCACTTTAAATGGACATCAGAAGAACACATTCAATGTGTTGCCAGAGGAAAATGGGGATGAAGAATTTTTGGTAACTTCTGCGGATGCACTGAGGGAATTCCTGCCAGATGCTTGTTTATTCAAAGGTATACAACCATAAATTACACTACTGAGTAGTGTTCTTTACAACACTTTATATTTTTGTTTTATTTAGAATGATGATTTTTATAAACAAATATATTTATAATGGGAATAAAAGCTTTCCATCTGACAAGATTTCTCAGGAAACAAAAAGGTTAAAATAACATGCAAAATAAGATGACAAATATTTAAAATAAATTTATTCCCTAAAAACCTTCAATAAATGAAAGTAAGCCTTTTCTGAAAGAAAAAAATGCATTTTATTATAGGTCTTTATGCTGATTCACCTAACCAAGCCAAAGGGCAGGAAACACATGCTCTCCAAGCAGATACCATCAATGAAGATTGTGGTCCAATTGATATTAAGCAATATCATATGAAATGTATGATTTCGTCATGTACACAATCTGATATGAACGTCAAGATCCCCGCCTCTACAGTTACATATATCAGTAATAATACTGTAGGCCAAACCTCCAATAGTATTTGGCATGGAATGAGAAATGGTCGGTTGACATCCTCAAATTTTTATTCCATTCATACAAAGGTTAATTTAATCAGTAATAAACCTGCTATTGTCCAGGATGTTAAACCTCTTGTTAAACATATTATGGGGTATACAAAAGTGAATACCAACATTAAGTCCCTTAAATATGGTCGAGAAATGAAACCAGTTGCAAAGAGTGATTATTTAAAAGAATGTTGTGCTGCACATAAGAATGTTAAAGCAGATGAATATGGTATTTTTCTTGATTCTGTACATACATATATTGCAGCGAGTCCAGATTTGTTAATTTCTTTTTCTTGCTGTGGTGATGGCTGTGTTGAAATCAAATGTCCATTAATTGTAAAATGTAATACATGTTCGTCATTTTGCAAGTTTGTGTGATGAAGAGTCAGCTCCTCAATAAGGATGCTGAACCCTTTGTCTGCCATAACACTATCGTGGGGTTCAATTAAATCAAGAAATCCAGAATTTATTGTTATGCACTTATCACTATCCCTACCTCCCCAACAGATTGTCACAAAATTGATCATTTCTACAGGTGTGATACTTACCAGGAATTTGGCGGTATAGTGATGCTTGTAATCACTCCAGTACTGGTTTGAAACTGTCATACTTTGAGGTTTCTCTATAAAAACCTCAGAGCAGTCAATGATGTGTCGAACAGAAAAGTATCTTTGGGTTTAGAATTTGAGGGCAGATTTGCAAGTTCAACTACTCTTGAAGGATTGAAAAATAGCTTGCCTAGAAATTTGTTTAGAACTTTCAACCAAGTAGTAAATATTCTGGAAACATATGAAACAGATATAGAAAACCTATCTGCTAAATCTTCATCTAGTAACCCAAGTTAGATTTTCAAATGTCAAAAGCATCTCGTCCTTGGAAGATAGCTTTCTAAAAGTCCTCGATTTTAAAAAAAGAAATCTTGTGTTTCAGCATATTGCAGTGAAAAGTTGGACCTTTCCAATACTTTATACTTTCATGTACCAACTTTGGTTCAAGAATATTATGTAGAGCAGTGAATGAACTCAGTGGAGGAAAACCTGTATAAAATCTGAACTTTTTGTCACGTTTAAAAAAGGATTTACATTGCAATTTTTTTCTTTTAAGGATGTGGTTCGACTCTCTTGACCCAGCAAGTTCAGATTGAATTTTTTTTTTATATTTGCTTTGCGATTGAAAATTTGGGCACTCTTGGTTGAACATGGGCACATACATGTTCTTCTAAGTGATCGTGATCAAGAAGACACTTTGTACATCTTTATAAAATTGACAGTCATCTTTTGTTTCATCCCAAAATTTCCTTTTCTTTTTTGCTAAAGAGGGATTTTCTCTCTCCTTTGGTGGAACTCCTTCCTGTTTCACTACCTCAGAATGGCCGTTGTATAGAGTGGGGTAAGGGTTCAGTAATGCTGGTTTCCCATCTACAAAGTGGTTTGGGCACACCTTAGAGTAGTATGAATCTGGTTCCCAGTTTTGGTTATCTGACGAACAATTTACATTTTTCATCCATATAGCTCGTGCATGGGATTCCTTTGCTGTAGTTGGAAAAGGAATGAGAACAAATGGAGGTTCACAAATGCATTTCCCTGTTCCGAAATTCGTTTGGTGAGATAAACAAAACTGTTCTCGTCATTTTTGCAGCAAATACCAGCTGTTTGTGCAGCCTTAAAAGCAACAACTTCTTTTAGACATTTCAAAATGAAAAGAAAATTGATAAATGTTTGATCTGAACAGTTTAAAAAAGTGAAAAACTTTTAAAACTGTCAGTAAAACACAACACAAAGAAAGCACATTTACCGACATGGATTAGTGTTGCGTATCTGAAAATAAGCGCTCATAAGTTAACCATCACTACAACACATAAATACTAATCCAAATGTAAGTAAACATTGATTAGACTGTGAAATTCTCCCAGAACTATGAATTTCCTGGGTCATAGCCTTGGAATAATTGATAGAAAACACGGCACATTGAAAGTGAAAGTATCTAGCAGACACGTTTATTTGTTCAATACACCTAATTTGCAACCCAATATCAATAAAAACATGAATGAATTATTAATGCCTGTAACTATTTATGGTGACTTTAGTTTATATTTCATTCCAAATTTATGATTTACGTGCTTAAATAAGTATGTGTTAGCTCGTTAAAATCTAATTCGATTAATTTGACATTGCTCGCTTCGTAGACATGAAGTTCCCGAATGTTGATTTTTTTCCCTTATGACCTTTGACCTAGCACAACGTTTTAACGTGCAATAGAACTATATAGAGACCAAATGTTTTGAAAAAAGACCCTGATCCGTTAGAAATTGACCCGCATCGTGGAATTTTGATCATGGAACCAGTTAAAATTTCCCCAACAAAGAAGTTCAAATAAACGAATTGATATTCATAGATTGGGTTTATCTAATTAAAAATTAGCAATTTTTACATAATTATTCTTTTGATTTAAATGTTTCAACAGGCGGACAAAAATGAGACTTTCAAATAATTATTCACTGAAATTACGTATTATCTCTTTACATATGTAAAAACTATTATATTCATTGTAAACTTTTTGCGTTTAACTCAGGTTTTTTAATTCTAAAGTTAAATGTATGTTTTGATAAGAATGTTTGTATGCATGGTTACACAATTAATTATTGAATTCAGAAAAATGTTGTGGATATGTGTACAAATATTAATAATTAAAGAAAATTACAATACGCCGTATTTTGTAATTTTGGTTTTACACCCACCCAGTAAATTGAAACGTCGGTACTGTTTATTGTAAATTTTGTACAATATGACATAATTATTGTAAATACAAAATTTAAAATAATTACGTTATAATGTATTTTGTGTTTGCACCCACTCAGTTTGTCAAAACTGTGATTATCTAAAATTTGTATTTACACCAACCAACAAATAACAGTATACAATTTGTTGATACGCCAACATGTACTCTTTTATGAACTATGTACTGTGGTAACTATGTATATTTTGAAACCGATATTCTAGTGTTTTATTTGTGCCGTTATGATAACTCCGGATGTAACTAATTAAATGTGATTAACATGTTAAAAACAAATCGCTAAAATATCTAGGCATGAACAATTATGCTTCATGGAATCTGTAGCAAGTTAACTAGAAACATAATTTTTGTCCAGGATTACAATAACGTAATTTTGCTTTAATAGTTTCTTATTTGCTTTGATCACAAAAAAGTTAACGAAAATTTATTAACAGTAATTGTTTTCGTCAATAAAATGGTAAATTGCATTTTTAGAATAGAACTATGTAGTAAAAGATGTGTACAACAGGGTCGGAGTAGATGGCAGAGCTTCCTTTCATAGGCACCTACATTATTGAATTAATTTAAACACTTTTCTTTGAAATTCAAATGGATTGGATAACATACATAACCTTTTTAAACACAGTCAAGAAGAGGTGTTAAAAATAATCTATGGTCATAAGAATGCAGTTAAACTCGTTTACAGAATATCATTGATATTGTGTATATAATACAAGGGGTACTTGGATATTAAATAACTATTTAAACATTTACCATATAGACATATTCATTAACACCTATATTAACAAGCCTATCACCTCCCTTTATACTAGAAATACAAACATAAGAATGACATTTTCGGATCCAGCCCATTTAAAAAGAACAGTTAATAAAAATAGTTCTATATAGTAAGTAAATATATAAACATTAGATATGTTTAAGCAGTGTACCTTCAGAGAATGTATAACGCTTAAAAGCTCTGATATAATTATTAACATAGGAAATATTTTTACAATTTTATTTGTAGGAATATCAACCATAAAACATACACAGTGTAGTTAATATGAAAAAGTTCTAATGTCACAAAGTTGTTTAAAAAGTGTGTCTACTTGTTGAGTGTTTCTTGGGCATTTAAGAAGAGAAATGCACATTTTCTTCAGATTCAGACTTACAACTTATGAACATCGACTCTCATGAATCAAAAAATCCTTAAAGGGGCATGTTCAATATTTTTATTAAAAAATTATTTTTCCAACTTTAATGTTTGCAATGCATGCTTCAGTAGGGCATTTTTTATAGGCAATCAAAATTTGAATGTCATTCGTTGAGTTATAAGCGAGTTACAGAGCTTACAATTATTTGCTATGTAAACAAATCTTTTGTTTACATTTTGAATGTTGAATCGAAAATTCCAGTTTTAGACCTAAAATGAATGTGTTAAATGTTAGGAACTGCTTATTTATGCTTAACATGAATAAGAAGATAGACAAATCAGTTTGAAAAAGATTTTGTACTGGTATATTGAACCTATGTAAACAAAAACGGAGCACGAGCCTTGTTTACATGACGAAGAATTGTGAGCCCTGTATCTTGTTTGTTACTCTACGACTGACTCTCAAATTTGATTTTATCATTAGAAATGCATTTTTTAAACTATGGTAAATAATAAAAACAGAAAAACATAATTTGACCAAAATCGTGACCATGCCCCTTTAAATAATTGAGCATTTAGATTACTTGCTTTGATTCGTAAATGTTATAAAATTGTATTTCCTTTTGCCAAAATTGAAGTGTTTGTACCCTTTTGGTATATTTTGTTTTTGTTTTTTAAGTTTTGACTTAAAGATGGAAAGAGTTGATGAATTTTTCATTTCTGCATTATTCCATAATTAACTTATAAACGGAAAGAAGCATCATGGTAGACAGTAAAATGTCATTCGACCTAAGATTAATTTTTTTTTTCAGTTGGAAATTTGGTTGAATTAAATCAAACATGAATTGTGGTGCTAAACCATTCATTATCTTGCAGAATATAACAAGTTTGATACGTTAATCCCTTCGATATTTTAAGGTTTCCAAATTATATACAAAACTAGACTCTTTTGTATGTTTTGATATACATTATCAATTTAACTGTAAGACATTGCTTCTCTCACATAGAAAAAAAAGTGGATATGATAATTATTGTGAATGATCTATCCAGATGTTACTTACATGTAAAACAACGAGAATGAAAATGAAATCAATTTTTGAAGTACTTTCTGTGACAACCGGAAGTACATGTAACGCCGAACTAAACAAAAATGTTAACCATTTGTACAATCATAAGTCAATCTTTCCTCAAAGTTTGGTTGTTCACGTCTCTGCCAAATCTAAGATCTCTTTGAAACATAATTTTTGTCTCGGGACCGGAAAGGGACAAACGGAAGTGATTAATAAAAACAAAAGCTGGTATTTCTCGTACATGTGCTTAGCGTACATCACTGTTTATTAGGCTAGATGAAACACCCAAGAAAGTCAGTTAAACTTGTTAAAAATATGATTTGTTTGAACCCTTCCGGTAAGAACCGGAAGTGACAGTTTACAAAATTGTACCCGTTAAACACATCCCCAATTAAATTTCTATCAATTATGAAAGCTTCGTGTCTCACTCACATACAGTGACATAAAACTCGCGGACATCAAATTTGTAAAAAGGAAAGCTACATAGAGATATTTGAGATATCTCACCAGAAGTAAAATTTATTTGCTTATTTAACATATGTAAGATTGAATACTGATATTTTCATTTTATGTAAAATGAATAAAATATGAAAAAACCCAAAAATTTGAAGTGCTTCCGGTGACGACCAGAAGTTACACCGAACAAAACAAAATAGTGTAAACACATGTACATACATAGGTCTATCATCCCACAATGTTTGATTGTTCAAGTCGTCACCGTTTCTGAGATCTCTAGGAATCAAGGTTTTTTGTCTCGGGACAGGAAACGGACAAACGGAAGTGTTGGATGAAAATGAAAGTTAGTATTTCTTAACCATTACACGAGAGGACTTTATTGGCTATCATTTTATCTTACATTGTCAAACAAAAACAGTTACACTCTTAAACAACTTGAATTGTTTGAACTCTTCCGGTGTGGACCAGAAGTGACGGTTCACAAAATGAGAGCAGTTAAACACATCTTCTATTTAATGTCTATCATCCATGAAAGTTAATCAACTTATCTACATACATAGATCTATCCTCCCACAAAGTTTAATTGTTTTAGTCAATACCGTTTTTGAGATCTCGAGGAGTCAAAGTATTTTGTCTCGGGACAGGAAACGGACAAACAGAAGTGCTCAATGAAAATGAAAGTTAGTTTTTGTTAAACATTAGAAAACGGGACTTTATTGCCTATCAATTTATTTAAAATTGTCAAAGAAAAACAGTTAAACTTATAAACAACATGATTTGTTTGAACTCATCCGGTTTAAACCGGAAGTGAGGTGGACAAAATGAAAGCAATTAAACACATCATCATTCAAATGTCTATCATCCATGAAAGTTTCGTGTCTTTATCACTAATAGTTTTTGAGATCTCGTGGGGACAAAATTTGTTTTAAAAAAAGCTAGTTGAGATAATTGAGATATCTCACCGAAAGTAGAATGTTTTTGTTAATTGAACATCGCATATATGACACAAGTAAGAATTTATACTATCATATTCATGTTATGTAAAATTATAAAATACGTAAAAAAATAATTTTGGAATTTTGGACAACTGGAAGTTGCGACGAACAAAACAAAATATTTTAAATACATCTACAATAATAAGTCTATCATTCCACAAAGTTTGGATGTTCAAGTCTTAATCGTTTCTGAGGTTTCGATGACACAAGCTTTTCGTCGCGGGACAGGAAACGGACGACCGGAAATGAATTGAAAAAAAAAAACTCGAGATATTATCATTTTCTATCATCCCTGAAAATTTGAGGGAATTCTATTCATCCATCTCTGAGAAATTCTGCCGACAAAAAATAATAAGAAAGAAAGAAAAATAAAAAACACTACCATCACTTTAAGATACCTTACAATCACTATAAGGTCTTCCGTTGGAAACAGAAGACCTTAATGATAATAAAAATACCTTACAATCATTATAAGGTCTTCCGTTGGAAACGGAAGACCTTAATACGAAACATTACAATTACCATAAGGTCCTCCGTTGTAAACGGAAGAACTTAATGATTTTAGAAAAATAAACTCTCATCCCTGTTACTATCCTGGTTGCTTCAATTTGTACATGTTATAGCAACTCCAAGCTTTCCTTGATACATTTGCCCCACACAACATCACTTTATTTCAATCTAGGTCTGAAAAAAGCCAAATCTATGTTTGTCTATTAATTGTAGGCTTGAGTAATCTTAATATATTCAATTTTTTGGATGCCTTTTCATATATTATGCCATTAATATGATTAATTAGATCAACCATCCCCCGAAGGTGGATGTAAGCCTACTTTTTTTAAATTGTACATTTTTAATGAGAGGGTATACGTTTTTTAGATATGAGAAAATATATAACACCAGTTGCCTGTGTTTCTAATATAAAGGTAAATAATTGAATTAAGAACTTAAAAAATAGAGATAAATTGCATTTTTAAAGAAAGAACTATGATTATGCATATGCAGAAAATCGGATGGTGCTTCAAAAAAGTTTATCTGGCAAGTTTATGAAAAATTATTGTTAAATCGTAAAAAAAAACACTGTTGACGACTTAAAGACGTTGGATCCTGCGATCAATACTCTTAAAGTTTTTTTTCTAAAGTATTTTTTTAAAATCTACACACATAGCTTTACCAAAATTCAAAACAAAAGTTTGGGGTCGCTACGGTGTATTTAATGTGACCTTTCTGCACTGTGTGCAGATTTGACATAAATCGCTTTTCCCTCTATATTTTATTATCGGAAAAAACCATGGCATCAAATACAAATTTATACTATTGAAAATAAATAAAATAAAAATGTTCATAAAGAAAAATATTCCAGTTTCTTCACCTACTTGATATTTTTATCCATGATTTGTTATTATTGAAATGTTCTTAAGGGTAATGCATTTTCTCACAGATAGGAGTTGTGTGTCTATTGGTAACAGGTGTTTTCTTGCTGAACCAACCTGTATCAGGTAATTATTTTGTAAAGTAAATTTAATCTCAAAGTTTAGAAATTAAATTACAGTGAAGCATATATTCTTGCAATTTTTAATATTTGAATTTGTAAGATATTCAAATTTTAAAATAGAACAACCACACAATACCATTTATCAACCATTTATGACATGACAACCTCTATAGAAGAAACTGACAAAACGATGCACGAATTGATCCCATTTCAAGAAAGGAATGACTGGGTCTGGATTTTAACACTTCTTGGTGTTGGAGCCCTGATATGCGTACCAGGAATCATGTTCTATCGAAAAATGAAGAGTAAAGGTAAACTGCAGATCACTTCTTTTTGGCTAAAATATATACACTGTATATCATTATCATAATGTTTCATATACTGTAGACGTGGAAAACATTACGGTGTTTTTAATTTCATTTTGTTCGCGGCCAGACAATTTTCCGTGAACATTACATTGTAAGTCACCGTGAATATTCGTGTATTTGCAATCTCCGTGTATGCCGCTATTACATATGTTATTGATAGATGTGTGCATGAGTGGGGTCTTAATTATCACTTCCCTATCGTAATTATAGCACTTTTAAAAACGCAAGCATAAATATTATGTATGATCAATGTTAATTAAACAACTAATTTTAACGGAACATTCGTTTCACCATTATCTTTTAACACCCCTCAGCTTTTTGGCCCTATCGAAGCCATTGTTGTGAAGATATGTGCTAAATGCCACTTATTATTTCGGACATATCCATAGAGTCCTGTACACTCCACGAGTTGTTTGCGATTGGCATTCATATTGAGCAGTTCACTTTGAGGATTAATTGATTATAAAGTCGTACAGTTTTTAAACAAATTACCACCCCCCCCCCTCCAATTTTCATGCTCAAAATGTCGGGTGCGCAATACTTTATAGTGCGTATTTTCTTCGATAAAATACATAAACTAAATTTCTGATAGTTTTTAACGGATTTAGGACAGTAACTTAAGGTTATTCAAAAGAAAAATGGTGTAAAATATATTGTAATATGTTCATAACATAACATATATGATTTTTAATCTTCATTTAAATTGAAACCGATTGGCCGTGAAATTAAAAACACCGTAAAAGGTACTAACAGAGGAAATCGTGAAATTTTAGATACGTGGAAATAAAGACGTTTACAGTACAACCAAAGCAAAAAATTGACCATATAGATTATAATATACATGTATTCCTATGACACATCGGATATACCATGCAAGCGATTATCTAATCTTTTAAGGCCGATTGCTTTTTATGGACTTTTAATATTATTCTCAACAGGATTTTCAATTGAAAAAAAAATATACGTCAATCTGGTAGCGATTCCTTATGACATGCGTAGGTAAGGTTTTGGACTTCTGGCTCCGATACTTCCGGTGTTGTATAGCAGCCTTTCCCTCGGAAAACTGGCCATATAGTAGTATATAAGAGGATACTATTATAAAGTAATTTTCCTGAGTTCCTGATTTCATTTAATATTAGATATCAATATCATTTTATAGGATTTTTTCTATTTTTACATCATCAAAGGAATACAATAAATTCAGTATTTTTATCTAAAAAAAAAAAGAAAAAGAGAAACATGCTGACATGCATTACTCAAGCAAAAATTCCTAAGAAACCAAAATTATTCATAAAATGTCCAACTATGTAATAAATTAGACAACATTTGTAATCAAATAACAAATGATATACAAATAAGCAAAAAATCATTGAGACAAAACCATGCTTTAAATGGGAAAAATGCATTATTGGCTATTATTTGAAAAAATGTTTAGCCCTACCCTGGGTACATACATATTAATGAATTATCAATATTTTATGAATTCAAATAAAATATTTAATCTTATAGTTTAAAATAAATTAAGTTCTTATCAAATTTTATTCTGTTATTTCGAGATTCGATGCAACCGAGGCAGAAATCGCACTCCCTTGAGGAAGGGGGGAGAACGTCAAACGCCAAAAGAAAATTTTCTGGGAAAGCAAGACTACCGGGAGTAAAAAGAAAATGCAAGGCGGTGGACCCGGATAAAGCCCAGGAAACTGCGCCGAATCAAGGACGAGCTGGACCAAGTACCCCCACGGACCTGGAGGATGTTGTGTCATCCGTGGCAGAGAGGATGATTCCGGAGTTAAACAAAGCCATAGAAACCATCATATCAAAAAGATTGGACACATCTGAAGGTAGCCACGTCTCCTTTAATCAGTCTGCTACATGTAATAATCAGCATAGTGTACCAAATTTGTCTGATTCAGATGATGTAGTTTGTTTTGATGCAATTTCTCCCTCATGTTCATCACAGTCAATTACAAGTATTCATGATGACATAAGTATGCATGTACCCCAGTCAGTAAAACAAAAGATAATGAATGGGGAATTTATTGAATTGCATACCCTTTTGAATAAGCAAAATGATTTAGAAGCTCAAGAAAATAAGGTCTTATTCATGAATGGGCAATTTACATTGAAACCTACAAATGTAATCAAAATTACAACAATTGATGTTTGGTTGGATGCTTTTTTCATTTTCATGAGTATTTATTTGTCCGCACATATTGATGAAACTCACAGTCTAATCAAATATATAGCAAATGTTAAACTCGGCGCCAGTCGTGTTTCCGGCGGATTGGGTTGGAGAGATTATGACCGCCAGTTCCGTCTGAGGAAAGCTAAAGACAATTCAATATCATGGGGGAAAATTGACCAGGAGTTATGGCTTCTTTACATTACTCCAAATGTGCATTCAGTTTTGAGAAACACTCAAGCAAGTCCAAAATTTTGTTACGAATACAATAACAAAGGTTTCTGTCGTTTACAAAACTGTCAATACCAACATCAATGTTTAAAATGTCAAAACAAACACCCTGCTATCCATTGTTTTGACAAACAATCTTTACAAAAATTTCCCAATTCAAAAAATTTTCAAGCTTCACAATCAGCCTCATCAAATTTTCGTCAGTCAGGCTATAGACACCAATCTAACTCTTTTCGTGGAAAAAACCGGTTCAACTCCAGTTAATGTCAAAAGTATGTGTCCTTATCTAGCAATTTATCCCAATCAATCTGTTGCTTTTGAATTAAAAAATGGTTTTACGTATGGATTTTTTTTTTTTTCTACAATATCAAGGTCCGCGAATTTCAACAACCTGTAATAATTTAGTTTCTGTACATGATCATCCTAATGAAGTGAAAGAAAAGATTGACAAAGAAATTTCACTGGGTCGGATAGCAGGTCCCTTTGATACTGAACCATTGTTTAATTTAAGGTTATCACCTATTGGGGTGGTTGCAAAAAAAGATGGTGGTTGGCGTTTAATCCATCATCTTTCACATCCTACTGATTTCAGTGTAAATGATTTTATAGATCCGGAAGCATGTTCTGTACATTATACTTCTTTTGATGAGGTTTTAGAAATGGTTGGGTCACTAGGTAAGGGTGCTGTATTAGGAAAAATGGATGTAAAGTCAGCATTTAGATTGCTACCAGTTCACCCTTCAGATCACCAATTACTTGGTTTTAAATTCAATAACTTTTACTACTATGATATGTGCTTACCAATGGGATGTTCAATTAGTTGTGCCCTGTGGGAAAAATTTGCACATTTTGTTCAGTGGGTAGTTGAAGTGAAAACTGGAGTTCACACTCTGAATCATTACCTAGACGATTTTATATTTGCAGGAGACACCTCTGAAATATGTGAATTGTTGATGTCTTCATTTAGAAAAACATGTTTTGAATTTGGTATTCCCTTAGCGGAAGATAAAACAGAGGGTCCTAAAACTGTTATTACGTTCCTAGGTATTGTTATAGATACAGATAATATGATTATTAGAATTCCTAATGACAAAATACTGACTTTAGAAACAGCAATTTTAGAAATGTTACAAAAAGAAAAAGTTACTCTTGGAAAGTTACAATCACTAGTAGGTTCTCTTAACTTTTGCGCAAAAGCAATTCCATCAGCTAGAGCATTCAATAGAAGATTTTGTGATGCTATGTGCGGAATTAAGCACTCCAGTCATTTCATTAGAGTAACGTCTGGGATGAGATCAGATCTTTGTGTGTGGCTAGATTTTATACACAAGTACAACGGTAGCTTAAATTTCATGAATGCCAATTGGTTATCAAATGACCAACTACATCTTTATACTGATAGCGCAGGCAATCATCAGTTGGGTTGTGGTGTCTACTTCAATGGTCAGTGGGCTTATTTTGAATGGCCCGCCTGCTGGAAAGACCTCGACATTATGTCAGATATAACTTTTTTGGAATTAGTGCCAATTGTTCTTGCAGTTGATTTATTTAAGACTCAATTTTGTGACAAAAAGATTTTATTTCACACCGACAACAAAGCTTTAGTTTCCATTTTAAACAAAAAATCGTCAAAGTCAGTTAGGGTTATGGAATTGATTCGGCCTTTAGTTTTATATTCCATGATTCACAATATCTACTTTAAAGCTTGTCACATTTCTGGTTATAACAATGCTATTGCCGATTCTATTTCACGCAAACAGTGGACCAGATTTCGAGCTCTTGCCCCAAAATCCAGGCCACGCCCGATCCAGATTCCAGAAGATTTTATAGAAATGATCTCGAAGCTGAAATAAAACGCTTAACGCTTAATTCAATAGCACCAAACACAAAAAATTCTTACTCATCTAGTCTTAGAATTTTTGAGCAATTCAGGCTGTTATACGAACTCAATTTAATTTGGCCTCCCCCTGTTTCACACATTTGCAGTTTTATTGCTCATCTATCGCTTAAAGGTTTAGCCCATGCTACTATTTCTTCTTATATATCCGGTATTGGTTTTAAATGCAAACTTGTAGGAGCCTCGGACAACTCTCAAAATTTTTTAGTCAGAAAATTATTGGAAGGAATCAAAAGGTCAAAACATTCAAAAGATTGCAGACTTCCGATTACAAAAAACATTCTCAAAAAACTTATTAATGTAACATCATTAGTATGCTCGTCAAAGTTTGAGACTATCCTTTTTTCATCGGCATTTTCTTTGGCTTATCATGGTTTCCTTCGAGTTGGTGAATTTACTGCTAATTCAAATGGCAAAAATCAAACCATTCGTATAGAACATTTTAAATTTAAAACAAATCACAAATCGGGGGAGGATTACATAGAGTTAAAAATTCCTTTCTCTAAAACTGATCAGTCAGGAAAGGGAGTATTGATAACGTTGGAGCCAGCAAAAAACTCTATATGTCCTGTATTATGGTTGAAAAAATATCTGTCAATCAGACCAATTGCTAGTGGGCAGCTATTCATGCATTTGAACGGCAGTCCCCTTACAAGATTTCAATTCTGCTCAATATTAAATAAATGTCTAGAAATTGCCGGTCTTCCAAAATCTCGCTACAAATCTCATTCCTTCCGTATTGGGGCGGCTTCAGATAGTTTCTCTTACGGGCATTCAGAATCAGAAATTAAAAAACAAGGTAGATGGAGTTCCAATGCTTTTCAGAATTATATTAGACTTCAGTAACGTCTAGAGTCATTTCTAATATTTTTATATAGATAGTGGAAAGGTTGTTTGGATCGTTGGTTCATCGATTATTAAATGGGCATTCTTCTACGCCAAAAACTCCATAGATGGTGTGAATTTGGGATTAGAAAGACATAACTACAGTTTGTTTTGGCAAGGTAAAGGAGGAATGAATTGGTTCGACATTATTCCAAAAATAAAGCTATTATTAAGGTATGAATCTCCTCCAGAAATCTTAGTTATTCACTGTGGTGCTAATGATATAGGCAAAATCCCATTACTACGTTTTCGGGCAATTATGCAATCTACAATTACAGAATTGAATCAAATTCTTCCCAATACAACTATAGGGTGGTCAAATATGCTGCCAAGGATATCCTGGCGTTTCAGCTCCGACGTTAAATCTCAAAATCTTGCTGCCATTAGACTTAACAATTTTATGAATCGCTTAGTCTCGGTAAATGGTGGTTTCTTTATTAAATACCCAGAAATCACGTGGCATGCAAAAGAGATGTTTCGTAGTGACGGTGTTCATCTGTCAAACATTGGTAATTGTGTATTCCTATTTAACTTACAAAGGGCTTTGCAACAAGTGTGTTTTCCGGAAAAAATATATTAACTAGTTTGACTTTGCTTGTGGCCACACCTACATAAGTATATATACATGTACAGTATGTTGAGCGTCTCTCATTCCACCAAACTTTGTTGGCGGTGGTTGTCTTTTCAATAGACAACCATTTGGCGCTTATTCGAGACGCGTTTTATCTAATTTACATAGCTTACAACTTCTGCTGAGTATCTGCTCACCCAGTACCAGTATGAATGTTGTCATAGTTTATAAGTATTATAAAACTTCTATAAGGATAAGGTTATAAGGATAAGGTTTATAAGGTTATAAGGATAATGTTTATAAGGTTATAAGGATATAAGGGTATAAGGATAAGGATTATAAGGGTCAATATGTTATAAGGATAAGGATATATGTTGCAACATTGTATACAAAAGTACATGTGAATTTTATATAGATTATATTATGTAGGTCGTGGCCATAATCGCCAAAATATATAGAATAAAACAATTGATGAACTTTACGCTTGTCTTCATTGTCTATAATAATAAGATTTATTTAGAATATAAAATAAATCAAATTATTATAGCAATATTATATTTTGGCTTGACTCATGATTAGCGCCATAATTTTTTGCGCGTAATGGCATACCATACATGACGTCGTTTTGTTTATATATGACGTCATCACACTCCTAGCTGTTAAATTCGAGAGGTGGGTGCAATTTTATCCCACCCTCCCTAACCCCATTCTTAATAGTAGTTATATGTATATCTTGATATGAAATTTATCATAATATTGAAACTGTTATTTAATGTTACATATAACTGTATCAATTATGTCATGCGCTCATTTTCTGCCGTAGTTTTAATGCTATTTTCAGATAGCCAGGACGATGAAAGCAGCAGTTAAAGTGTGAATCAGTGAGTGACTTTGTGCAGAGACTTGGAGTGATTAGTGAGTGGCATTTTGAAGAGACTTGCTGCTCATCTTTGAATAACAATAGTTCTTTTTTATTTCGTCACGACCTACATGTCATAATGAGGTAGCGCTTATTCGAGACGCGTTTTATCTAATTTACATAGCTTACAACTTCTGCTGAGTATCTGCTCACCCAGTACCAGTATGAATGTTGTCATAGTTTATAAGTATTATAAAACTTCTATAAGGATAAGGTTATAAGGATAAGGTTTATAAGGTTATAAGGATAATGTTTATAAGGTTATAAGGATATAAGGGTATAAGGATAAGGATTATAAGGGTCAATATGTTATAAGGATAAGGATATATGTTGCAACATTGTATACAAAAGTACATGTGAATTTTATATAGATTATATTATGTAGGTCGTGGCCATAATCGCCAAAATATATAGAATAAAACAATTGATGAACTTTACGCTTGTCTTCATTGTCTATAATAATTCTTTTTTCTAGTATATGTAATGGTCTATCATCTTTTTTTCTCTCATAAATTGCGGGTTTTTTTTTTATTTTATAAGAGTAATGGATAGAATGGGTTATGGATTACTCTCATTAAATAAAAAACCGCAATTTTATGAAAAAAAGAAATTATAGACCATTACATAGACTATATTTCAAAGTTATACCATATTATGACTATGCATCGTAAAAATATGAAATTAAAAGTATATGTATAATTTCCCCCCATTAAACTCTGTACTTAATGTAATTGTTCTTAAATGCTAGGAAAATTTTACACTATGCAAATATTAGTTTCTGTGAGTTGTTGCCAAAATTTCAAAATGGTATATTTTCAAATCGTGTTACAAATTAAAAAGCAGAATGAAGCTTTAATAGCAGTAAATGATTACAAACTTAAGGTTACATAAGACCTCATTTCACATTTAAAAAAGACTTCGCATATACTCATATCTCTTTGACAAACTATGCATATTTCGAGCAAAGAAACAAACTTAGCTCTGAATGTATAAATCCATTTCATTTATTACATAATCAATAGTATTCCTTACCATTGCTTAAAAATTTCTCCTAAGGAAGCGAGAATTTCTTCAGTTTCTCATTCTATTATTGCACCCAGTCGCAAGATATTCAGGTTTAGATTGTAAAGTTTTGAAAACCTTCATTTTTTTTACAGTTTATACCTCAAATCAATGCCATTTGGAGGACGGAGGGAGTATAACATTTTGCAATTTTAAACCACCTGTTTTTGTCAGAAGATGCACATCAAATTTTGTCAAGATTTGACAAGTAATTTTTGAGACGAGCTTAGCATCTATCAACTTCATTATGAGTAATCGATGTCATTTCAGATTTTGCAAAAAACTGCCACAAATGGTCCGCTATAAACAAAACTGGCATAGAGAATATAGAAAAAGATACTATCGTAAGCTTTCTGCGGGGGTAACTTAGCTAAAAAGGGGGAAATACTACTATATAGCAAGCTTTCTGTAGAAGAAAAACTATTCAAATAGCCATTTTTGCATTGGAAAAGATGGCTAGTGGGGAAAGGGCACTATACAACACCCGCAAATGGTTTTGTCTATAAAGTTATAAATCCAGGATCTGGAGGGATTAAAACTAAAAAAAAAGCCCTTTGTAACTTTTTATTACTCATTTGATTTTTAAAATCTCTTAGTTTATAGTTTAGAGTAACGAGTACAATGAAACATTTATGATCCGATTTTAAACGGATTTCGGTTTTAAAGTAAGCTTAATAAAAGCTCCTTTTTTGCTTTGATGATTAATATTAAATTATTAGTCAGAAAAGAGTTATTATAAAAAGACTTAGTAGCCCTTCTGGCCCCTAATTTGAGAGGCCAGCCCCTTTTTCTTAATATCAAATAAAAGGTCTCGCAAATGTAAACATATTTTGTTCTACAACTGTTCACGAATTGTTAACCGTTCTCGAGATATTTAAACCAACTGTGTTTTAGGTGGCGACCCTTTAACTCCTTACCGGGGCCATAAGAAATAAAATTTTAGGCATCATATTTTTGAGAACACCATTCTGAACAACTTTTGTTCCACACTGTATTTTAAAATATTTCTCCTTTTTTCAGATATTAATGATCAAAGTTTTGAACTTCTGGCTCCGGGATCATGAAACTGTCTTAAATCTTAAGTCAGACTTAAGTCAATGAATTTGCACTTAAATTTTAAGATTGTTCTTAAAGTGGATCACAAAAAAATGACTTAGGGTTAAGTCTGAAATATTGTCTTAAATCTTAAGACTGCTATTAGGCAGACTTAAGTTTATAGATTCTTACTATGTAAGTTCAAAATGGCGACACTCGTTGGATTTTTTAAGAAGAAATGATCAGCAAAGAAGGTTGCTTCCTCGTCCTCGGGTTTTCTATTTATAGTCTAGGTTTTTCCCCTTTGTGCACTTGCTATTGAAGTTATTTCCCTTTGTTAAAGTGAAAGTGTGTAAACACGTCTGTATAATGACTGATATGTTATCCAGAGAGAAACTATGCTAATATTTGTGTGAAGCATCTTTTAAATATAATATTTTAAACTTTGTGATATATGATAATGTTTACGATGCAGCCGATAGGAATCTTCAAAAGAAGAAGAGTTCCACTTTTAACAAATTCTGTCGAAAAATCGCGCGAGTTACTATGGAGTTTAGCTAAGACAAATCTTAGCTAAGTTTTTTCTTAGATCGTTTTGTGATCCACTTAAGTGAGCAATCTTAACTAAGTCTAAATTTTAGATTTAAGACAAAATTCTAACTTAAATTTAAGACAGTTTCATGATCTCTTAAAACGCCTCTTAAAACCCCTAATTACGTTACATATGACTTAGGTACATGTATGGTACTGTATAGATAAACAGCTGCACAATGAACATTTTTGCTTCTATAATTAAAAGGGCTCTAAAGTCTTTTTGTAACTCTTTACTTAACAATCAATTATAGAAGCAAGAATGTTCATTGTACAGCTGTTTATCTATACAGTACCATACGTGTCATATGTTACATATTTAGGGGTTTCAAGGGGCCAGAAATCCATAATTCTGATCACTAGTATCTAAAACAGAAGAAATATTTTGAAAAGCATTGTAGAGCAAAAAATGCTTAGAATATTGTTCTCAACAATATGATACCAAAACAATTTTGTTGGTGGCCCAATTAAGGAGTTTAGGGGTCGGTTCCTAAAAAAACATTTGTTCGGATATCTTGAGAACGTTCAACAATCCCTTAACACTATTATAACAAAATGTGTTTATATTAACTCGATCTTTTATTTGATATAAAGAAAAAGGGCTGGCTCCTCAAAATAGGGGCCAAAAAGGCTCTAAAGTCTTTTAACAATAACATTTTTACAAAAAAATAATTTGTTTTTAATCATAGAAGTAAAAATGTTCATTGTATAGCTGTTGATCTGTGCCGTGTCGTACCGAAGTCATTGCTTATATAATTAGGGGTTTCAAGGGGCCAGAAGTCCAACACTCTGATCATTTATATCGAGAAAGGGAGAAATATTTTGAAAAGCAATGTAGAACAAAAGTTGTTCAGAATAATGTTCTAAGCAATATGAAACCTAACATTTTGTGGTAAGTGGCCCCGGTAAGGAGTTTTAGGGTCGGCACTTAAAACACATCTGTTCAGATATCTCGAGAACGGTTAACAATTCGTGAATACTTTTTGAACAAAATGTGTTTATATTTTTGAGACCTTTCATTTTATATCAAGAAAAAGGGGCTGACCCCTCAAATTAGGGGCCAGAAGGTCTAAAAAGTCTTTTCATAATAACAAAATTTTTAGCGATAATTTGTTATTAATCATACAGCAAAAATAAGAGCTTATTAATCATAATTTAAAACTGAAATCCGTCTTAAAATCGGACGACGCATGACAGAGATATAGGGGTTTGAAAATTGATTTTTCCGGAAATTTTAATTCCACACATTCTTGGTTAAGAGAATAGTTTTAAGTTCAAATATAATTTAACTCGTACCTAAAATAAATCGAAAATTGTTAAGTCGTACTTGAACACATTTGGAATTTTTTGGTTAAGTCGTTCTTGAAATCGTAAAGGTTTTTGTAAATTCGTACTTAAAATCATTTGAATTTTGTTAAGTCGTACCAACAATTTTCGATTTTTATAATCTTTTAAATAAGTTACTTTTGTTATAAGTTTAAGAACTGTGCTTTTTAAAGGAACTTTAAACTTTACTTTCGACATTTACGGAAGACCCACTCGTTGCTTTGCAACGAACTTTGCTCTAGTTATTCTTTTTTTCTTTTTCTGACTTTTTTGGAGCGTTACTTCTCAAAAACATTCCAACCAATTTGCAAATTTTTTTCAGGACTGATGGAGCATCATCGGTGCTACATAATGTAAGTTTTGAAATGATGACCTCACTTCCGGTTTCAGATTTAAACGACTTTGTCAATTTTTAAGGGTCTTTTTGTCCACGCATCTTCTCCAACACTTATCAAGATAGAAGCTTATAATTTTCAGGGATTGTAGATGAATGTCTGTAGATGTACCACCATGCTTCCAATTAGGATAAATGCTCACGGCATCGAAACTCGCCTGAACCTGAAAAGTCGCACCATTTCTTTTCACGAAATTTTTGCACATTTTCTGTAATACCTTTCAATGTTTACATACTTTGTTAAAATATGTAATGCAAATGTTGTTTTAATTTGCAATGGCTTTCATTTGATTTCAGGAAAAAGGGGCTAACCCCTTACATTAGGGGCCAAAGGGGCTCTAAAGTCTTCTAACAATAACTTTTTACTGAACAATAATTTGTTATTAATTATAGAAGCAAAAATGATAATTGTACAACTGTTTATCTATACAACACCATACTTAAGTCATAAGTTACGTAATTAGGGGTTTCAAGGGGCCAGAAGTTCAAAACTTTGATAATTAATATCTGAAAAAGGAGAAATATTTTGAAAAGCAATGTAGAACAAAAGTTGCTCAAAATAATGTTCTGTACAAAATACTACCTTAAGTTTTTGTTTATGATCCCATTTAGGAGTTAAAGGGTCGGCCCCTAAAACACATTTGTACAGATATCTCAAGAACGGTTAACATTTTGCGAACACTTGTTGAACAAAATATGTTTATATTTGCAAGACCTTTCATTTGATATTAAGAAAAGGGGGCTGGCTCCTCAAATTAGGGGCCAATAGGGCTCTAATGCCTTCTTACAATAACTCTTTACTGAACAATAATTTGCTTTTAATTATCCAAGCAAAAATGTTCATTGTACAGCTGGTAATCTATACAGTACCATACCTAAGTCAGATATTACGTAATTAGGGGTTTCAAGTTTATAACCCCATTAAAGAGTTTAAAGGTTGACCCCTAAAACACACTTGTACAGATATCTCGAGAACGGTTAACAATTCGTGAACAACAAAATATGTTTATATTTTCAAGACCTTTCATTTAATATCAAGAATAAGGGACTGACTCTTTAAATTAGGGGCCAAGAGGGCTCTAATGTCTTCTTACAATAACCCTTTACTGAACAATAATTTGTTATTGATTATAGAAGCAAAAATGTTCATTGTGCAACTGTTTATCTATACAATACAGTACCTAAGTCAAACATGTTTGTTACGTAATTAGGTGTTTCAAGGGGCCAGAAAAAGGATAAATATTTTGAAAAGCAATGTAGAACAAAAGTTGTTCAGAATAATGTTCATGGCAATATGATGCCTTAAATTTTGTTGTTAGTGGTCTAGCTAAGGAGTTAAAGGGACGGCCCATAAAACACAGTTGTTTAGATTTCTCGAGAACGGTTAACAATTCTTGAACACTTGTAGAACAAAATATGTATTTATTTGCGAGACTTTTTATTTGATATAAAGAAAAAGGGGTTGACCCCTCAAATTAGGGGCCAGAAGGGCTACTAAGTGTTTTTATAATACCTCTTTCTCTCTTTTGACCAATGATTTTATAAAAAACATTAAGCAAAAAAGGAGCTTTCATTAAGCTTAATTTAAAACCGTTTTAAAATCAAACGATGTATTACAGAGATAATGGGATTTAAAAATTGAATTTTCCAGAAATTTTTATTCTGCGTTCTTGGTTTAAAAAATTGTGTTATGTTCAAGGTTTAAATAATTCGTACCTAAATTTATTCGGAAATTGTTAATTCATACTTGAACTTTTTTTTTATTAAGCCGTTTTTGAAATTGTAAAGGTTGTTGTTAATTCGTTCTTGAAATCGTTCGGATTTTGTTAGTTCGTACAGTGCTGCTATCCTGAAAGTAGGCAAGGATAGGATAGGATAGGATGCAGGATGCACGATACATGATATAAATATAAAAGTTAAGTTCTATCCTATCCTTTCCTATCCTATCCTGCATCCTGTAGCCAATCAGATTCGAGTATAAAGTTCTGAGTTTTTTGCGGAACGAAAATTGGCTTAACAATGTTTTTTCAATGTCAATTTAATACGTTTTACAAGTTAAACCATTTAAGAATTATTATTATATCAAGAACGCGGTGTATAACATCGATGCGCGCTAAAATGTCGGTGCTACATCTTTGTCAATTCGTATGCAGTTACGGAGTTACTGCGAAAATTCGATGCAACATTTGACAACGTCAGAAATAGATTTCTGTATTTACTTCATTTAAAGTCTGCAAAGCAATAAACGCTTGAATTTATAAAACGACCAATTCGGCATTTTAAAAGATAAACATGTATACAAGAAACAGACATTGCTTCAGGTTTCATATAATTTCTTCGATGCCCAATAAAAGGGACGCATATTTCTGTCTGATATTAACCTGAACATATCGAATTAATAAATGTTAGCTAGCTATAAATGCTTAAGAATTTATTTTTTAAAGATAACTCCGAGTGGTTTAACTATCAACGATATAAACTTCCTAAAGGAATTATTTATTTCCAGATCGTGATTACATTTATCGTCGAACGAATCGCTCGAATAATGATAATTACGCTCAGTTGGTCTTGGAACTTTGCTTCTTACAGGAACTTCTAGCTTTACTCTCGACACTAACGGAAGACCCACTCGTTGCTTTGCAACGGTCTTTGCTCTAGTTCTTATAAGGGTCTTCCGTTTCCAACGGAAGACCCTTTTGTTAGGGTCTTCCGTTTCCAACGGAAGACCCTTTTGTTTTTCTTCGGATTCTTTTTCATTATTATTATTCTTCCTCTGACTTTTTTTGTGGCTTATATCTCAAAAACTGTTCAACCGATTTCCACGAAATTTTCAGAACTTGTTTGGTATCGTAAATACTCGAGGTTATTAAAATTTGAACTTATGACGTCACTTCCGGTTCCAAAAATTAACGATTTTGTAATTTTTTAAGGGTCATTTTGTCCATGCATCTCCTCCGAAACTAATAAAGATAGAAGCTTGAAATTTTCAGGGATTGTAGATTAATGTATATAGATGTACCCCATTGCATTTACTTATGGAAATTATGCAAGGCTTCGAAGCTCGCCTGAACCTGAAAATAAGCACCAAATTTTTCCACAAAATTTTTGAACATTTTCTAAAATATCTTTTGATGTATCATATTTTGTTAATTATTGTAATGCAAAAGATGTTTATTTTTGCAAGACCTTTAATTTGATATCAAGGAAAAGGGGCTGGCCCATCGAATTAGGGGCCAAGAGGGCTCTAAAGTCTTCTTACAATAACCTTTTACTGAACAATAATTTGTTATCAATCATAGAAGCAAAAATGTTCATTGTACAACTGTTTATCTATACAGTACCATAGCTAAGTCATATATTACGTAATTAGGGGTTTCAAGGGGCCAGAAGTTCAAAACTTTGATCATTTATATCGGAAAAAGGAGAAACATTTTGAAAAGCAATGTAGAACAAAAGTTGCTCAAAATAATGTTCTGTACAATATGCCACCTTAATTTTTTTTGTTGATTACCCCATTAAGGAGTTTAAGGGTCGGTCCCTATAACACATTTGTACATATATCTCGAGAAAGGTGAACACCTTGTGAACACTTGGTGAACAAAATATGTTTATATTTGCAAGACTTTTAATTTGATATTTTAAAAAGGGCTGGCCCCTCAAATTAGGGGCTAAGAGGGCTCTAAAATCTTCTTACAATAACTCTTTACTGAACAAAAATTTGTTATTAATTATAGAAGCAAAAATGTTCACTGTACAACTGTTTATCTTTACAATACCATACCTAAGTCATATATTACGTAATTAGGGGTTTCAAGGGGCCAGAAGTTCAAAACTTTGATCATTAATATCTGAAAAAGGAGAAATATTTTGAAAAGCAATGTAGATCACAAAGTGATAAGAATAATGTTGTGTACAATATGGCAACTAAAAATTTTTTGTTGGTGGCCCTGATAAGGAGTTAAAGGGTCGGCCTCTAAAACACAGCTGTTCAGATATCTCGAAAACGTTTAACAATTCGTGAATACATGTGAACAAAATATGTTTACATTTGCGAGACCTTTTATTTGATATAAAGAAAAAAGGGCTGGCCCCTCAAATTATGGGGTTAAGGGCTAGTAAGTCTTTTTATGATAACTTTTTTCTAAGCGATAATTTGATATTTTTTATTTAACAAAAACAAAGAATTTTTTAAGCTTAATCTAACGCTGAATTTCGTTTTAAAATCGGGCCATGCACTACAGACAAATTGGAGTTTAAAATTTGATTTTTCCGAAAATTTTGATTCTGCATTATTGGTTTCAAAAATAGCGTTAAGTTAAATGTAAAATTAATTCGTATCAAAAATAATCGTGTCAAGTCGTACATAAACACATTTAGGTTTATTTTGTTAAGACATTCTTGAAATCGGAAAGGTTTTTGTTAAGTCGTACTTAAAATCATTCGGATTTTGTTAAGTCGTACCAGGAATAATTCGATTGTTTTTATCTCTCTATTTTACTTACTCTTGTTATTGGTTTATGTGCTCTGCTTCTTACAGAAACTTCATGCTTTACCTCCGACATTTACGGAAGACCCACTCGTTGCTTTGCAACGAGCTTTGCTCTAGTTTTTCTACGGTTTCTTTTTATTCTTATTAGGGTCTTCCGTTTCCAACGAAAGACCCTCTTATTATTCTTAGGTTTCTTTTTATTAAGGTCTTCCGTTTCCAACGGAAGACCTTATTGATATTGCTTTGTTTCTTTTTCCCTTTTATTATTTTTTTTCTTACGCTTTTTTGTACAAGCGATTTCTTGAAAACGACTCGACCGATTACAAGAAAATTTCAGATCTTGTAGATATTGATTAAAACCTTATTTATATTTTTTTATTTTAATGACGTCATTTCTGTTCGGGAAATATTGACGTTTTAGCGATTTTTAGAGGGTCATTTTGTCCTGCTATCTCCTCCTAAACGAAAAAAGATATTGAATTTAAATTTTCAGGGATTGTAGAAAGAAGATTGTAGATGTGTTTAAAGGCATTAATGGTTACGCATTTAAAGGCGTTGAAGCTCGCCTGGACCCGAAAATCGAGTTTGAAAAAACGACGTGTTTTTGAATGGTTTTCGTTCTCTATCTCCTTTCCTGAAAATATTTTAACATAACATATAGAAGAAATAAAATTTGTATTTACAAGAGCTTTCGTTATATATATCAAGAAAAAGGGGCTGGCCCCTCAAATTAGGGGCCATAAGGGCTGAAAAGTCTTTCTTCCATAGCACTTTACTGAGAAATTTTTTGTTATATATTTCAGAGGCAAAAATGTTTATAGTTCACTTATAAAACTAAACATTATAAAATTTTTATCTTACGTTACGTAATAAGGGGTTTTAAGGTGGCAGAAGTCCAAAACTTCGATCAATTATATCTCAAAAAGGACAAATATTTTGAAAAGCAATATAGGATAAAAGATGCTTAGAATGACGTTTTAAAAAATATTCAATCATAAAAGTTTCGTTATCTGGCCCCAATAAGGAGATAAGGGGTCGGCCCCTAAAACGTCCTATTTCAGATAGCTCAAAAACGGCAACGAATTTCTAAACACTTCTTGAATAAAATATGTTTAATATCAAAAGACCTTTCATATGATGCCAAAAAAAAAGGGCTGGTCCTTCAGTTGAGGATCCAAAAGGGTTGTAAAGTCTTTCTTCCATAGCACTTTACTGAGAAATATATTGTAATATATTTCTATATGTAATATAAATTTCCCAACAATTGTTGAACAAAATGTCTTTAAAATCAAATAACTTTTCATTTAAAAGGTTTCCAAGAAAAAGGTACTGGCCCCTATAACTAGATCTTTCAATTTTAACCTTTTATTTCAACCCAGTAGCATTCTTGATTTTTGTACCAATGACCAGACCAATTCGTTCATTTTTAAGCGAGTTATGAGTTTTGGGGCATTTGAGTTTCGATTGTCGTGCTTGACATGTACTGTAGAAAAAAATTCTAACTCCCGAGCCCTTCACTCAATCCTAATGAAATTTTGTGTAAATGTACCTCGGACCCCATTCTTATTGTCTGCCAAATATGCAGCGGATTGAACAGTTAAAAAGAAATTCCTGAGACCAAGCGGCGGGTATAGCCAGTACGGGGACTTAAAATTTACACAGTTCTAAGGATGTAAGCAGCTGCGTAATATTTCTGTTGCATGTATATTTCTTGTTTTCCGTTTAGTCTGTATCTACGATAGCGTGTGAACTACTTATGGATGATAGAACTGTGGAAATTACTGTCATCAAATTTTTACCGTAAAATTTACGCATTACTGATTTCGTTATTTCTACATTTATAAAGATTTTATCAATCCTGTTGAAATAAAACAGTCAAACATAATACTAATCGACACGAAAAAAAAAATCACAACACTGAAATACATGTGCAAAATGCATGAGTCATTGTTTTAGGACTTTACTTCCCCTAAATATCGTTAACCGAATCCGAGATCCACACCTCAAAATTCTACTTTCAATTTATTTTCGACGAAAATCAAGATCAGGTCTTTTCACCCCCCTCCAGACACAAACACGCATCAATATTTCAAATGACCTCGCACTGTTACCAAACCTGTGTAGTCAGACATCTCACACGTTGTTTTTCATCTCATACAAAAATTTAGCTCCTGTCCCGAGCGGAAATGCCCCAAATTCAAAAAGAAATTCGGGAATTATTTCGCGTCAGCCATGTTTTGACGTAAACCTTCGCTGTTTTGACACCTGCAAAAGCTATGTGTTCTAATGTCGTCGGAGCCAATTTCTTTTTCGTCTTTCCTAACTAAAAATATTCAACATAAAGGGGTTGCTGGACTGTAGTACAAGTTGAAAATACTCTTCCATTAAGATTTAGACAAATACTGTCTTTAATTATTAGGGTCTTCCGTGTTCAGCAGAAAACCCTTCCATTATTCTATTGTTTCTTATTAACTTTTCTTATTGTTAAGGTCTTCCGTTTCCAACGGAATACCTTGTTGTAATTCTTCAGTTTTTTCCCCTATTGTTAAGGTCTTCCATTGATGTACTTAACAACATGCAACCTTCAAATTGTGGTTTAGCGGCGCAAATAAGGAGATAAGGGCCCGGCACCTAAAATGGTTTTCTCAGATATCTCAAAAACGGTAACGAGTTTCTTAACAATTGTAGAGAAAAATGTCTTTAAAATTAAATAACCTTTCATTTGATTCCAAGAAAAAGGGGCTGGCCCTATATATCAGAGACCTAGAGGGCTCTAAAATCTTATATCTCTAGCTCTTTACCGAGGGATATTTTGTAATAAATTATAGAAGCAAATATGTTTATCTTTCAGTTATAAAGACCGACAGCATAACGATTGTTTCATGTGTTACGTTATTAGGGGTTTTAAGGGGGTCAAAATCCAAAACTTTGATCACCTATATCTCCAAAAGTAAAAATATTTTGAAATGCAGTATAGAAGAAAAAATGCTCGAAAAAAATAAACCTAAAATCATGCAACCTTCAAAATTTGGTTAAGTGGCCTTAATAAGAAAATAAGGGACCGGCCCCTAAAACGTTTTTTTCTCAGATATCTCCTGAGAAATGACCTTTCGTTTGATACCACGAAATAGGGGCTGGCCCCTAATATTAGGGACCTAAAAGAGTTCTTAAGTTTTTTCTCTAGCTCTTTACCTAGGTATATTTTTTAATGTATTATAGACGCAAATATATTTATCTTACAACCTTAATCTTGCAACCTTCAAACTTTGGCACAGTGGCCCCAATAAGGAGAAAATGGACCGGCCCCTAAAACGTTTTTTTCTTAGTTATCTCAAGAATGGTGACGAATTTGTAAACACTTGTTGAACAAAGCTCTTACACCTGAAACAAAATAATATCTTGCCCTTAGAATGTACACCCTGATTTTCTATTCTTAAACATGTTTAGTTCACAGCAAAATCAAGATCGAACATATCTCTCAAATTCTAAAATCAGACGGAAGACCTCCTCGTTGCTCGCAACGAGATCGTGTCTAGTTATTATTTTTTTGCTTTTTCTTTTTTTTCTGATTCCTTTTCGGCTTCATAACTCAAAAAGTTTTCAACTAATTTAAATGAAACCTGCAGAGGTCATGTGCAATTACAATGCCGCAAAACTTGTAAAGTTTCCATGACAATGTTACGTCCGTTTTTACGTTACGTCATTTTTAAAGTTTTAAAAAAGTCATTTTGTCCGGGGCATTTCTCAAAAACGCTTTGAGATAGAAATTCCGTGGTTATGAATTTGGCAGTTTACCTATGCAAGAAGGCTGGAAATGTGAATCTGTCACTTCTAGTAGAAAAAAGAGAAAAAAACATCCTGAAGAAATACAAAAAGTCTTTCACTTGATATATGGAAAGGTCAAACAATAATAATAATAATAACTAGATACGATCTCGTTGCGAGCAACGAGGAGGTCTTCCGTCCGATTTTTATAAGAAATATGACATCATCGACTTTGATTTTTGACAACAAAACATAATATGGAAAAAAGAGTGAAGTATTAACGCTTTTATGTAACGCTTTTTATAAGTTCTCTTACATCGTTTTTTTTTTAATGCTTGCATTTCTTCCACAAAAGATAGAAAAGATTAAACTTGGTTACCTCTGGTCCCTAAAAAACCCTAATTAGGTAACACAAGAGAAAATCATTATATTGACAGGATATAAAACATATTATACCTAATTCAGCTTTTATAACCTTAGACAAAATAGCACTCAGTGAACGGCTATAGATAAAGACCTTAAAGTCCTTATATCACCTTATGTAATGGCCTAGTTCTTTTTCTCGAAAAAAAATCAGAAGTCAATTAATTCTTCACAAATTTTGCCAACAGGCGTTTAGAAATTCGTCACCATTTTTGAGATATAAAGGAAAGAACGTTTTAGGGGCCGATCTCTTATCTCCTTATAGGGTCCGTTTAACAAAATTTTGAAGGTTGCATATTGTTAAGAACATCATTTGGAACAACTTTTCTTAAGTATTTCATTTCAAAATATTTTTCCTTTCTGAGATATGGGTGATCAGAATTTTGGACTTTTGGCCCCTAAAAACCCTTAATTACATAACACATGATAAACTCATTATATTTTTTCGATACATAACTTTAAGATTAACATATTTGCTTCTATAACGTATCACAAAACATCCCTCAGTAAAGGGCTATAGATAAGAGACTTTTGAGCCCTTTGGTCCCCTAATTTTAGGGGCCAGCCCCTTTTTCTTGATATCTAATAAAAGGTCATTTAATTCTGAACACATTTTGTTCAACAAGTGTTTAAGAATTCATTACCGTTCTGGAGATATATGAGAAAGAAGGTTTTAGGGGCCGATCCCTAATCTCTTTATAGGGGCCGTTGAACGAAATTTTGAAGTTTGCATATTGTTGTGAACATCATTTTGAACAACTTTTCTTCTGTACTGCATTTCAAAATATTTTTCCTTTCTGAGATATAGGGGATCAAAATTCTGGACTTTTGGCCCCTTAAAACCCTTAATTACGTAACACATGATAAGATCATTGCATTGTTTAGATTTATAACTGTGAGATAAACATATTTGCTTCTATAACATTTCACAAAATATCCCTCAGTAAAGGGATAAAGATTAAAGACTTTAGAGCCCTTTGGTCCCCTAGTTTGAGGGGCCAGCCCCTTTTTCTTGGTTTCAAATGAAAGGTCCTGTAAATATAAACGTTTTTTGCAATATATGTCTTAACAAAATATTTTTTATAAAAGAGATAAAGACAGAAAACCTAGAAAATTACGATATTTTTTAAACTCAATGTTCAGGTCAAGGCGAGCTTCGGCGCCTTTTTGATCAGACAAATTTGATTGACATCATACACATCTACAAACTTTTGTCTACAATCTCTAATAATTTGAATTCAATATCCTTTATAGTTTAGGAGAAGTTGCATTGACAAACTAAGCCTTCAAAAATCGTTATCACGTTAAAATGTCGGAAACGGAAATGACGTCTTCAATATAAAAATTTCCAATAAGGTTCATGTCAATATCTATCAGATCTGAAAGTTTCACGAAAATCGGCCGAGCCATTTTCGAGAACTCGCGCGGACAAAATTTGTAAGAAATAAAGGAAAATAACCAGAGCAAAGTTCGTTGCAAAGCAACGAGTTGGTCTTCCGTTAGTATCAAGAGTAAAAGCTAGAAATTCCCGTAAGAAGCAGAGTTCTAAAACCAACTACAAGGGAAAATTAAAAAAATATTTTTAAAAAATATCCAATAATTCTTAGTACAATTTAACTATATGTGAATGATTTCAAGAATTAATAAACAAAAACTTAACAATTTCAAGAACGACTTAATAAAAAAAAGTCCCGAATGTGTTCAAAAACGAATTAACAATTTCCGGATTATTTTAGGTACGAGTTAATTTGACTTTGAACATAATTCTATTTTCTTAACCAAGAACGTGAAATCAAAATTTCCGGAAAACTTAAATTTTAAATCCCAATATTTGCGGAATGCATCGTCCGTTTATAAAGCGGATTTCAGTTTAAAATTAAACTTAATAAAAGCTTCTTTGTTGCTTTATGATTAATATCCAATTATTGATCAGAAAAGAGTTATTATAAAAAGACTAAATAGCCCTTCTGGGCCCTAATTTGAAGGGTCAGCCCCTTTTTCCTCATATCAAATAAAAGGTCTCGCTAATATATACATATTTTTTTTTTGTACAAGTGTTCACGAATTGTAAACCGCTATCAAGATATCTTAACAACTGTGTTTTAGGGGCCGACCCTTTAACCCCTTACCAGGGCCACTAACAACAACATTTTTGGTATCATATTGTTTAGAAAATTATTTTGAACAACTTTTGTTCTACAATGCTTTTCAAGATATTTCTCCTTTTTCAGATATTAATGATCAAAGTTTTGAATTCTGGCCCCTTGAAACCCCTAATATGACTTAGGTATGATACTGTATAGATAAACGGTTGTACAATGAACATTTTTGCTTCTATATTTAATAACAAATTATTATTCTGTAAAGAGTTATTGTAAGAAGATTTAAGACCCCTCTAGACCCCTAATTTGAGGAGCCAGCCCCTTTTATTGATATTAAATGAAAGGTCTTGCAAATATAAACATATTTTGTTCAACAAGTGTTCACGAAATTTTAACCGTTCATAAGATATCTGTACAAATGTGTTTTAGGGGCCGGTCCTTTATCTCCTAAATGGGGTCATAAACAAAAACATTTAAGGTAGCATATTGTACAGAACATTATTTTGAGCAACTTTTGTTCTACAATGCTTTTCGAAATATTTCTCCTTTTTCATATATTAATGATCAAAGTTTTGAACTTCTGGACCCTTGAAACTCCTAATTACGTAACATATGACTTAAGTATGGTACTGTATAGATAAACAGCTGTACAATACACATTTTTTGCTTCTAAAATTAATAACAAATTACTATTCAGTAAAGAGTTATTGTAAGAAGACTTTAGAGCCCCCTTGGTCCCTAATTTGAGGGGCCAGCCCCTTTTTCTTGATATCAAATGAAAGCCCGTGCAAATAAAAACAACTTTGGCATTACATGTCTGAACAAAATATGTACACATCGAGAGGTATTATAGAAAACGTGCAAAAATTTCGTGGAAAAATTTGGTGCTAAATTTCAGGTTAAGGCGAGCTTTGAGGCCTTGACAGTTTTCATAATTGGAAGCATGGGGGTACATCTATAGACATTCATCTACAATCCCTGAAATTTCGAGCTTCTATCTTGATAAGTTTTGGAGGAGATGCGTGGACAAAATGACCCTTAAACATTTTTTAAATCGTCAATATCTGAAATCGGAAGTAACGTTACCATTTCAAAATTGTATAACATGAAGCACCGATGATGCTCTATCAGTCCTTAAAATTTTGTGCAAATCGGTTGGAAAGTTTTTGAGATATAACTCTCCAAAAAAGTCAGAAAAAGAAAAAAAAGAATAGTAAAGGAAAAGAAACCGTAGAATAACAAGAGGGTCTTCCGTTGGGAACGGAAGACCCTAATAATAGGGGAAAAGAATCAAAGCAAAATCAATGAGGTCTTCCGTTGGAAACGGAAGACATTAATGATAAAAATAATAATAATATAGAAAAGAAATAAAAAAAATCTTTTACCTGAAAGGTGAAAAGGCCTAATAAGGCTTAATTAATAAATACAGACAACATATGCTATTGGACTAAAATTGCATTTTAGGTGCAATAACGTCAAATTAAATACGCAATTACCTACGAGGATAAAAACTGCTCACTTCTTTGTATTTTTAAGAGCATTTTGTCTACAGATTTTAATGATATAGTTTTCAAGAACACAGGATGAATGACCATCTTTAAGTTCTCCTAAAAGATACTTAAAGGTGCTTAAAGGTAACTTAAAGACGATCTTTAAGCCACCTTTAAGCCACCTTTAAAGACAACTTATAGGTCCTTAATGTCCAAACTTCTTTAAGCCACCTTTAAGCTACCTCTAAGCCACCTTTAAGCCATTAAAAAATCTTTTAATTCAATATTGTGCTTAATTGACCAGCAATATGTATTTACTTTATGATACAAAAGGTATTAAAAACGGTTTTTGTTCTAGAAAAAAAAAATGAAAAAAAAAATAAATCAAAACGCCCAAGAATTGAACCCGGTACCCTTCGTTTACCAGCCTTACTTCCTCTGCGCCACGGCAACTTACATATTTTAAGTAGTTTTTATATTCTATATATGAGTGGATATTGAATCAATGTACTGAATGTGTATTTTTTACTTGAAAAGATTTTGACTTCCATCGCAGGCATGTTAAGGCTTCCCGATGCATTTTACAGCAATATGTAGAAAGTCACTTATCTGTACTTCATACGATATGACGTCATAATTAACTTTGACGTCACGATCTGCATTTCTGTCAATAGTTCTCAGGGAATTTATCTTAACGTTAAAAGAGAATTATGTCAAACTAGTATAAAATCGCACGTGTCCTTTACATAGATGCTACCGTTAATGCTAGACGTACAGAATTGATTCATATTAAAAACCAATATCAAATAATCGGCAGTTTTAAAGCTTCGTTTTAAGTAAAAGACTATTTATAAACTAGTAGTTTGGAAACTCTCCCTGCGACGTGTAAACAACTGAGTGAAGAAATTTTAATGTATGTAAAACCAGATTGGCGCAGGTGAAAGATCAGCACACTTTTAGAATTTTTTACGTAAAATTGGTAGAGAATATAAGTACCAATGTGAATTGTGCTTAGGGAACCTACGGATTTACCCCAATTTTTTGTAAATCGCTTTTGATTAGTAAAAATGTGCATTATATTGATGATTTTGTCGAATGTTTCAACAATATTTTTCATACACGAAATATTTATTTCTTTCCCAAGCAAGAACTTCAAAGTATATGACTTAACAAAGGATTTTTCTTTAAAATATGTATGATTTAATGTCATTAATCACCTGCGCCGATGCGATTGAAAAAGATCATTTGCAGTATAAGGATTCGCCCGTCACATGATTACAAAATACACATGACGTCACAAAAATGCATCAAATATAATGTTTAACATCGGTGTCAATAAATGTAACATAGATCTTAAGAAATACTCCCGGTCAAAGTATTCTTGCGAAGATTCAAATAATATCGTTTTCCAGCCGTATTTTAGTATCGGGCCGCCTTAATATTGCTGCCCATTCAGTTTGTAACAATCAATAATATCTAATTCATAATCACATTTATTAGAATGAAATACGGAACTTGGTGTTCAGTGAAAAAACATATATTATACCTAAATGGAAACCGTTAGGCTCACTAGTAGGCCTTCTTAGTTAATAATTTAAACCGAGTAGATATACACATGTACGTTCATCTAATTCATAGCCATAAAAATGCAAGAAAGAAAATGAAATCATTTCTTTTATTAAATGCATTGAAACTATCATGGTATTAGTTCTACGCAATTTCCCGGTTTTCATGATCACGGCGCCGTTCCAGTATGTTTGAATATTTAATTGTATACATCAATTCTATCTATTGACTATCAATTCTATAACAAACAATATTACCAATTACCGGTGACGTACTAAATGCATATGGCAATTGCAAATGATGTATACATATACTTGTACATACAATTGTATGATGTACCAGGCCGGGTACGTGACATATTTACCCTTTATACATATTTTCAAATAATTAACCCCTATTTATGATCACCGGTACATTAATTAATTAGCCTCTAGATTTTACTCTTACATACCTGTATCTTTAATTTGTAGACGTAACATTTTTAAAACCCAGAGTTAGGAAATAATACTTTGAAAATGATTAACAAATGTAAATAAACTTTTATTCACTAGACTTATCGTATACACGTACATACTAAGATTTCAACGCCTTTAGAAACCCTGGCGTGCACCTGGGCACACGACACACCTGTTGTGTATATGTTGTATATTCTGTGTTAGTTCCAGGGTTTATTTTTAGGTTCGACAACAATAGACTCTAACTAGAGCAAAGCTCGTTGCAAAGCAACGAGTGGGTCTTCAGGTGGTGTCAAGATGTAAAGATAGAAGTTCCTGTAAGAAGCAGAGTTCTAAAACCAACTATAAAGAAAATATATTTTTTTTTTAAATCGAATAATTCTTAGTACGACTTAAGAATATCTGAATGATTTCAAGAACGAATAAACAAAAATCTTTACAATTTCTAAAAAAAGTCCCTAATGTCTTCAAGTATGAATTTACAATTTCCAAATTATTTTAGGTACGAGTTAATTCAACTTTTAACATTACACTATTTTCTTAACCAAGAACGTGGAAACTCAATTTTTAAATCCCAATATTTTTGTAATGCATCGTCCGATTTCAAAACGGATTTCAGTTTTAAATGAAGCTTAATAAAAGCTCCTTTGTTGCGAATGATTTTTATGAAATTGTTGGTCAGAAAAGAGTTATTATAAAAATACTTAATAGCCCTTCTGGCCGCTAATTTGAGGGGTCAGCCCCTTTTTTTTAATATCAAATAAAAGGTCTCGCTAATAGAAACATAATTTGTTCTACAAATGTTCACGAATGGTTAACCGTTATCGAGAGATATCTAAACAACTGTATTTTAGGGGCCAACCCTTTAACTCTTTACTGGGGCCACTAACAACAAAATTAATGGTGTCATATTGTTCAGAACATTATTTTGAACAACTTTTGTTCTACATTGCTTTTAAAAATATTTCTCCTTTTTCAGATATAAATGATCAAAGTTTTGAATTCTGGCCCCTTGAAACCCCTAATTACGTAATTTATGACTAAGGTATGACACTGTATAGATAAACAGCTGTACAATGAACATTTTTGCTTCTATAATTGATAACAAATTATTGTTCAGTAAAGAGTTCTTGTAAGAAGATTAAAGACCCCTCTTGACCCTTAATTGGAGGGGCCAGCCCCTTTTTCTTGATATCAAATGAAAGGTCTTGCAAATATAAACATATTTTGTTCAACAAGTGTTCACGAAATGTTATCCGTTCTTAGGATATCTTTACAAATGTGTTTTAGGGGCCGGCCCTTTATCTCCTAAATGGGGTCATGAACAAAAAAATTTAAGGTGGCATATTGTAGATAACATTATTTTAAGCAACTTTTGTTCTACAATGCTTTTCAAAATATTTCTCCTTTTTCATATATTAATGATCGAAATTTTGAAATTCTGGCCCCTTGAAACCCCTTATTACGTAACATATGACTTAGATATTGTACTGTATAGATAAACAGCCGAACAATGAACGTTTTTGCTTCTATAATTAATAACAAATTATTATTCAGTAAAGAGTTATTGTAAGAAGACTTTACAGCCCTCTTGGCCCCTAATTTGAGGGGCCAGCTCCTATTTCTTGATATCAAATGAAAGCCCGTGTATTTTGAAACAACTTTTGCCTTACGTGTTTTAACAAAATATTTATACATCAAAAGATATTACAGAAAATGTGCAAAAATTTCGTGAAAAAATTTGGTGCCAATTTTCAGGTTCAGGCGAGCTTCGAGGCCTTTAGCAATTTTTATCATTGGGAACATGGGGGTACATCTACATACATTCATCTACAATCCCTGAAAATTTCAAGCTTCCATCTCGATTAGTTTTGGAGGAGATGCGTGGACAAAATGACCCTTAAAAATTTACAAAATCGTCAATATCTGAAACCGGAAGTGACGTCATCATTTGAAAATTTTATAATATGTAGCGCCGATCATGTTTTATCAGTCCTGAAAATTTTGTGCGAATCGGTTGGATAGTTTATGAGAAATAGCGCTCCAAAAAAGTCAGAAAAAGAAAAAAAAGAATAAGTAGAGCAAAGCTCGTTGCAAAGCAACGAGTGGGTCTTCCGATAATGTCGAAGGTAAAGCTAAAACTGTCTCTAAGAAGCAGAGTTCTTAAACCAATAAACATAAGTAAATAAAACAAAAGGGAAAAAAAAATCGAATTATTTTTGGTACGAGTTCACAAATTCAAAATGATTCTAGGTACGAATTAGCAACAACATTATCAATTTCAAGAACGACTTAGCAAATACAAATCCGAATGTGTTTAAGTACGATTTAACAATTATCGATATATTTTAGGTACGAGTTAATTAAACTATGAACATAACATTCTTTTCTTTACCAAGAATGTGGAATCAAAATTTCCAGAAAAGTCAATTTTCAAACACCTATATCTTTGTAATGCATCGGCCGATTTTAAAACGGATTTCAGTTTTACATTAAACTTAATAAGCTTTTATTTTTGCTTTTATGATTAATAACAAATTATCGCTCTAAAAAAGGTTACTATAAAAAGACTTTGTAGCATAGCCCTCCTGGCCCCTAATTTGAAGGGTCAGCCCCTTTTCCTTGATATCAAATTAAAGGTCTCGCAAATATAAACATATTTTATTCAACAAGTGTTCACGAATTATTAACCGTTATAGAGATATCGGAACAACTGTGTTTTAGGGGCCGACCCTTCAACTCCTTACTGGTGCCACCAACGAAAAATGTTTAGGTATCACATTGTTCACAACATTATTTTCAGAAACTTTTGTTATACAATGTTTTTCAAAATATTTCTCCTTTTCAAGATAATATTGATCAAAGTTTTGGACTTCTGGCCCCTTCAAACCCCTAATTATGTAACATATGACTTTAGTATGGTCCAGAATAGATGAACAGCTGTACAATGAATATTTTTGCTTCTATAAAAAATAACAAATTATTTTTCAGTAAAGAGTTATTATATAAAGATTTTAGAGCGCTCTTGGCCCCTAATTTGAGGGGATAGTCCCTTTTTCTTAATATTAAATAAAAGATCTTATTAATATAAACATATTTTGTTTAATAAGTGTTCAGAAATTGTTGACCGATTTGGAGATATCTTGACAACAGTGTTTTAGGGGCCGACACTTAAACTCCTTACTGGGGCCACAAACCATAAATTTTAAGGTACCATGTTCTAATGAACATTATTTTAAGCAACGTTTGTTCAACATTGCCTTTCAAAATATTTCTCCTTTTTAAGATATTAATGATCAAAGTGTTGGTCTTCTGGCCCCTTGAAACCCCTAATTACGTAACAAATGTTTAAAATAAGGTACTGTGTAGATAAACAGCTGTACAATGAACATTTTTGCTTCTATAATTAATGACAAATTATTGCTCAGTTAAGAGTTAAAATTAAAAGACTTTAGAGCCCTCCTGGCCCCTAATTAAAAGGGCCAGCCCCTTTTTACTAAAACAAAAGAAAAGCTCGTGTAAATCTTAACAACTTTTGCATTACATGTTTTAACAAATTATCAACAGGTTAAAAGATATTTTGCAAAACGTGTTAAAATTTTGCCAAAAATGTTGGTGCCAATTTTTGACCTCGGGCGAGCTTCGGCGCCGTGCGCATTTTCCACAATGTCAAATACAGAGGATCATCTACAGACATTCATCTACATATTCCTGAAAGTTTCACTTTTCTATACCCTTTAGTTTCGGAGGAGTTACGTGGACAAAATGGTCCTTAAAAATTCACAAAATCCTCAAAATCTCAAACCGGATATGACGTCATCAGCTCAAAATTTCACATTCGCAAGCACGTTTTATGTTCTATCAGTCCTGTCAATTTGGTGAAAATCGACCAAATAGTTTTTGAGTTATAGCTCTCGAAAAATGTCAGAGGAAAAATGTAGAATAATAATAAAAAGAAACCGTAGAATAACAAGAGGGTCTTCCGTTGGAAACGGAAGACCCTAATAAAGAAAAAGAAACCGTAGAATAACAAGAGGGTCTTCCGTTGGAAACGGAAGACCCTAATTAGATATACACAAACGAACAAAACTATGTATAGACAAACAAAACAGTAATATCCTGACCGATATAACAAAGGCAGTTGAGAGTCTTTTCATCTTTAACATGTATCTAGCAGATCTAGAATTAGATCTAGAAATGATTAAAATTGAAAAAAAAAATACAAACCTTAAACCGATTATTAAATTCAATCATGCATTTTTGGTTCATTATCTTTATTTTGTTTAATAACCGGATGAACAGAGAGAGAGAGAGAGAGAGAGAGAGAGAGAGAGAGAGAGAGAGAGAGAGAGAGAGAGAGAGAGAGAGAGAAAGAGAGAGAGAGAGAAGCGATTAATTTATAATAGGAAACAAACATACTTTAATTAGTTTCATGCACAGATTAACATATAGAGACTGCTCTCACCTCTACAATAATTTTGAAACCAAAAAAAAAAAAAAATTACAAAGAATTTTATAACGGCAATCTGTGTCCATCGGAGCAGTGTTGATGATAGCGATCTGTGTTTATTGGAGCGACAATTAAAACCGCCTGGACCCCCCCCCCCTTCCTCGGAAATTATATTATCACTCGGATCACCCTATCCCATCCCTCTAGAAGAGCTTTTGTATTTAATATATGTTTTTATTGTTCAGCTTGATTCTTTCCTATCGACGTATAGACTTGTCTGTAGATGTTTATATTGATGTCGAAATGTGGCTGTCCATTGAATGTATTGCCTGTTGTGAATATGTTAACATATCCATGTGATGAATATAGTCTAAAACTATGTTTGATGTTAGCATGTATATAAAAATTAAATTTAAAAAGAGATATTATCATTTATTTGGGGAAAGCGAAAACGAATCGGGCACATTCCTTAATTGAATCATAAAGGAATCATAAAAGAAAGAGACAATGTTATTGCAGACTTTGTCTTGAGAATCAAATCCATTAAAGCTTTAAGGGTTTGAAACGTTATTCAGAACAGAGGAAGCCTCAATTGACTTTTAAACCCTTGTTTGGATAAACATATATCGATATTCTATCTTTGAAAATTCAAGTATAACAAAATATGAAGAATTCAAATACACCCCCCCCCCCGTGCTCAACATGCATGTTCTACATGTATAATTTGATAAAGAGGTTCTCCGAGCCATCAACGAATGCTAAGATAATTGATTAATCAATTTTGCTAATCAAAATATCTTGTTTAATAAAAACATCAGTTATAACGGTAAAACATCACAATTTTATCCAAGATATATTGGGGGGGGGGGGGGGCTTATTACTAGCAAAATACATTTTTTAAAGAAAATTAATACAAAGCATTACTTGATATAAAAGGATGCTTCCAATTGGCATCCACCAACATTTTGTATGTGAATATTTAATAGTAAATCTGCAATTAGGTGCACCATTTAAGGATAAATTCATGAACTAATACTCTGTTAAGGTGCATTTCTATTCTGAAGGAAAGTTCAAGGAAACCTTAGATAACGGTACTATGTTTTCCTTAAACATGTTTATAATACATAAATCTCAAAAATATATTATTAGAAATACATTGTGTAAAGAAACACAAAAGTAATAGCTTAATGTAAAACACAAGAACGAGGTTCTGTCATTTTTTGAAGAGTTTGTAATTGAGTTGACCTATAAATTGTTATATAATATGTTGACCACTCATCGGTCGGTTGATAAATCGGATAAAAACATCCATGGCAACTGTGATCATTGCAACATGCCAGAAAATGTAAGATATTTGATTTTTGAATGTGACTTTTCAATGCCACTTTGGAGAAAAATTCATTAGCAATAGAAATAGATGTCACATGGAAATTGATTTAATTTTTATTACCAACAAATATACTTTTATCTTAGATAACATTTTTTCGTTTATGACCTGTAAAATCTACAAATATAAATGAAATGTAGAGTTTTAAATGAATATGTATCATATATAAAGATACGTGCTGCTCTTAAAATGTCAGTCAGAATTTATTCAAAAAGAAATAAAACTAGAGCAAAGCTCGTTGCAAAGCAACGAGTGGGTCTTCCGATAATGTCGAAGGTAAAGCTAAAACTGTCTCTAAGAAGCAGAGTTCTTAAACCAATAAACATAAGTAAATAAAACAAAAAGAAAAAAAAATCGAATTATTTTTGGTACGAGTTCACAAAATCAAAATGATTTTAGGTACGAATTAGCAATAACATTATCAATTTCAAGAACGACTTAGCAAATACAAATCCGAATGTGTTTAAGTACGATTTAACAATTATCGATATATTATAGGTACGAGTTAATTAAACTATGAACATAACATTCTTTTCTTTACCAAGAATGTGGAATCAAAATTTCCAGAAAAGTCAATTTTCAAACACCTATATCATTGTAATGCATCGGCCGATTTTAAAACGGATTTCAGTTTTACATTAAACTTAATAAGCTTTTATTTTTGCTTTTATGATTAATAACAAATTATCGCTCTAAAAAAGGTTACTATAAAAAGACTTTTTAGCATAGCCCTCCTGGCTCCTTATTTGAAGTGTCAGCCCCTTTTTCTTGATATCAAATTAAAGGTCTCGCAAATATAAACATATTTTATTCAACAAGTGTTCACGAATTATTAACCGTTATAGAGATATCGGAACAACTGTGTTTTAGGGGCCGACCCTTCAACTCCTTACTGGGGCCACCAACGAAAAATGTTTAGGTATCACATTGTTCACAATATTATTTTCAGCAACTTTTGTTATACAATGTTTTTCAAAATATTTCTCCTTTTCAAGATAATATTGATCAAAGTTTTGGACTTCTGGCCCCTTCAAACCCCTAATTATGTAACATATGACTTTAGTATGGTCCAGAATAGATGAACAGCTGTACAATGAATATTTTTGCTTCTATAAATAATAACAAATTATTTTTCAGTAAAGAGTTATTATATAAAGATTTTAGAGCGCTCTTGGCCCCTAATTTGAGGGGCTAGTCCCTTTTTCTTAATATTAAATAAAAGATCTTATTAATATAAACATATTTTGTTTAATAAGTGTTCAGAAATTGTTGACCGATTTGGAGATATCTTAACAACAGTGTTTTATGGGCCGACCCTTAAACTCCTTACTGGGGCCACAAACCATAAATTTTAAGGTACCATGTTCTAAAGAACATTATTTTAAGCAGCTTTTGTTCAACATTGCCTTTCAAAATAGTTCTCCTTTTTAAGATATTAATGATCAAAGTGTTGGTCTTCTGGCCCCTTGAAACCCATAATTACGTAACAAATGTTTAAAATAAGGTACTGTGTAGATAAACAGCTGTACAATGAACATTTTTGCTTCTATAATTAATGACAAATTATTGCTCAGTTAAGAGTTGAAATTAAAAGACTTTAGAGCCCTCCTGGCCCCTAATTAAAGGGGCCAGCCCCTTTTTATTAAAACAAAACAAAAGCTCGTGTAAATCTTAACAACTTTTGCATTACATGTTTTAACAAATTATCAACAGGTTAAAAGATATTTTGCAAAACGTGTTAAAATTTTGCCAAATATTTTGGTGCCAATTTTTGACCTCGGGCGAGCTTCGGCGCCGTGCGCATTTTCCACAATGTCAAATACAGAGGATCATCTACAGACATTCATCTACATATTCCTGAAAGTTTCACTTTTCTATGCCCTTTAGTTTCGGAGGAGTTACGTGGACAAAATTGTCCTTAAAAATTCACAAAATCCTCAAAATCTCAAACCGGAAGTGACGTCATCAGCTCAAAATTTTTTTTTCGCAAGCACGTTTAATGTTCTATCAGTCCTGTAAATTTGGTGAAAATCGACCAAACAGTTTTTGATTTATAGCTCTCGAAAAATGTCAGAGGAAAAATATAGAATAATAATAAAAAGAAACCGTAGAATAACAAGAGGGTCTTCCGTTGGAAACGGAAGACCCTAATAAAATTTAAGCATTCTTGAAAAGTTATTTTAAATTATATGATAACCAAAATATTGTAAATTTATTGAAAGTATGAAGTCTTTCCCGGCATCCTAACAAAAGATAAAGGTTTAAATGTTGGATCTCAGATGTTAGCCAGCCCTTTGAGAGGAATTCTAATTATAACCGTATTATTAGATATTTGCAAAGTTCACCACACCACCTAAAAAAAGTATAAATGTTATTGATGGTCGTGTAAACCCAATTCATTCAAACGGTCGACTTGTCATTCCCGGGGTCCCTCTGTATCGTCTAAAGATGAAGATTTGAATATGGGACCCTGGACGTTTCCCAGCCCCTTGAATAGTATTCACACTATATCTTTAAAAGATTGTCTGCTTGTTATATTGTAATCTTGCCTAGCTAGATATCATATGGTTGAATCATTTCTGCAGAGAGCGACTTTTTAAAACTTCACTGTTTGTTTTGATAAATACCAGTATAAGAATTTTGAATTTCAATTATTAAAGTTATTAGAATAATAACTGACGTTTTTTCATACTAACTGTTAGACCATAATTAATCACCTAATTGTCTACGTATTTTCCGATTTTTTCCCGATTACGACAAAGAGCACACGGCGGTTGTGACCGGTCAGCAGAGGATGCTCACTCCTCCTAGGCACCTGTTCCCACCTCTGTTTATTTGGAGGTCCGTGTTGCTCTGCTTTAAATTTGTATTTCGTTTAATGGATTTTTGAGATGGTTCACGGTTTGTTATTGTCATTTTTTCATTTACAACATTTTGAAAAGTTAACCGACCACAGAACACTATTCCCTATCCAAAAAAGAATATCGTCTTCCCTCCGACTGAAAGGTCACACCTTTATTGCTTTAAACATTGCATATGACTACTGAATGTATCTCTATGTCCGTCTTGTAAAAATTAATATTCAACCTTTAATATATGGTCGATGCTTCGTCTATTCATATCAATCATATCAATTAATATCAGTCAAACCTCTGCGTAGAAAAGGGAGAAAACGTTTAAAATTAAAAAGCAACAAAACATTGCGGGAACAATTGTGCAGAAAGATTTTCAAAGAGAATTTGAAAGGCGAAAATAAAAATTTTGGCTGCGTTTAATTAGACGAGATGTAAGGCTATTTTAATCACGTAGATTTTTGTAGATCGATGTTTATCGCAAAATAAATGTTTCACTTGATAGTTCTCGAGAAAACAAAATGCTTATTCGATTTTTTACTGACTGACTTCGGAAATGTATCCGGTGGATCAATCTCATAGAAGGTTCGGCTCAAATCGCTGTCTATGAGTTTGATTAATCTGCTAAATTTCTTTAGACAGGTTATACCCAATACGTAATAATACATTCTTGTTTTTATGCCTTAAGGTAAGGTTTGCGGTTACAGGGAGATAACTCACACATTTTCATTGTGACGTAACACCAACTAACCTTTATTTCAGCTATGACGTCAAAATATATATCACGTGATAATTGATTTCAGGGTTTTTTTCGCGGGGTTTCCGCATCATTTTGTTTTGAAAAGTGTTTTTGAGACATCATAAATATTACACATATTTTAAAATATTTTTTTCCTGAAATTGGTGGACTTGGAAAGGTTTCAAATAAGATGTTTTCGCATACATAATATAAGTCCAAAATTAAGACGTTTGTTTCATTTTATTCTTTTTTTAGATAGTTCATCAGAAATTAATTAAAGACATTATTTTTGAACATTTTAAGCATAAATAACCCCCAAAATAGTCATATATAAAATGTACATATTTTCACGAAATTGTTTACATTTCATCAACATGAAAAATTGGAAATTATGAACTTTGACCTTTAGTAGTTATAAAACGGGATGGACAAAATCATTTAAATTTCATGAGAAAAAGACTTTAGTATAGTGAACAAAATGATATGTAACTTTTGTACAACTTTTTAAAAAATGATAGCCGCAAACCTTACCTTGAAATACTAAAACTAAATTTTTAACTTGTAGTAAAAAAACAATAGTAAAATATTTAGGGATATCCATTTGTATTCTATTAACAAAGTTTTTACAACCGAATGCCTTATCTATGATTTAGCTAGATTTACCTCACATAAATTTTGCTCTCTTTAACACCTTAATTGCAGATTACAAAACCAGTAGAATTATAAAGAACTGCATGTTAGATAACGAGAACAATACCAGAAGAAACAACTGGAAAATCAAACAAGACTATTCCTTGAATATGGCCTCGTTAAAAAGAAGTGATTCATATAATAGCTTACAAGGTTTAATAAAAAACGGTGCGGATGGTAATTTACACGAGGAGAATTCAATATATTTGACTTGTGAAAACGGAAAGGAAAGCACCGAACCACACTCAGCCATTGTTTCTGATGATGGAGATGAAAATACTGTGCATGTTATAATCGAAAATAGTGCTGTTGACTTGTTTGAAAAAATAGGGGCAAATCCTCTTTATGAACCTTGTAGACGAGGACATGACAACATTGTAAAGAATTTGATTAAAAAAGGTGTAGATGTAAACTTATGTCATTTAACAGGGTTAAGCCCCCTCGCTACAGCATCAGAAAATGGAAATTATAGCACTGTACAACTTTTGGTTGAAAATGGTGCAAATATTAATTTATTTAAAGAAAACGGAGCAAGTCCTCTATACATGGCTTGTCGAAGCGGACATGACAACATTATAGAGTTTTTAATTAAAATAGGTGCAGATGTTAATTTATGTGATTATATAGGATACAGTCCTCTCGCCAGCGCTGCTAAGAATGGACACGAAAACACTGTACAACGTTTGGTTGAAAATGGTGCAAATGTTAATTTGTTTGAGAAAAACGGAGCAAGTCCTCTTTATTTAGCTTGTCAAAGCGGACATAACAACATTGTAGAGTTTTTAATTAAGAAAGGTGCTGATATTAATCTATGTGATTTTGATGGATACAGTCCTCTCGCTATTACCTCTCAAAATGGACATGAAAGCATAGTGCGACTTTTAGTTAACAATGGCGCAAATGTTAATTTGTTTGAGAAAAACGGCGTAAGTCCTCTTTTCATGGCTTGTCGAAGCGGACATGACAATATTATACAGCTTTTAATAAACAAAGGTGCAGATGTTAATGTATGTCACTTAGAAGGATTTAGTTCCCTTGCTATCGCTTCTTAAAATGGACATAAAAGCACTGTAGGGCTTTTAGTTGAAAATGGCGGGAATGTTAATTTGTTTGAAGGAAACGGAGAAAGTCCTCTTTATGTGGCTTCTCGGTGCGGACAGGACAACATTGTAGAGTTTCTAATTAAGAAAGGTGCAGATGTTAATCTATGTCATTTTAAAGGATACAGTCCTCTTGCTTTCGCTGCGCAAAATGGACATGAAAGCACTGTACAACTTTTGGTTGAAAATGGTGCAAATGTTAATTTGTTTGAGAAAAAAGGAGCAAGTCCTCTATACATGGCTTGTCAAAACGGACATGACATTATTGTAGAGTTTTTAATTAAGAAAAGTGCTCGTGTAAATCAATGTGAATTTTATGGATACAGTCCTCTTGCTAGCGCTTCAAAAAATGGACATGAAAGCACTGTACAGTTATTAGCTGAAAATGGTGCGAAAGTTAATTTGTGTGAAAGAAACAGAGCAAGTCCTCTATATATGGCTTGTCAAAGCGGACATGACAACATCATAGAATTTTTACTTAAGATAGGTGCTGATATTAATTTATGCGATTATAAAGGATACAGTCCTCTCGCCACCGCTGTTGAAAACAAACATGAAAGTACTGTGCAACTTTTAGTTGAAAATGGTGCAAATGTTAATTTCTTTAAGAAAAACGGAGCAAGTCCTCTTTATAAGGCTTGTCAAAGCGGACATGACAACATTGTGAAATTTTTGATTCAGAAAGGTGGAGATGTTAATCTATGTGATTTTAAAGGATACAGTCCTCTCGCTAGAGCCTCTCAAAATGGACATGAAAGCACTGTACACCTTTTAGTTGAAAATGGAGCAAATGTTAATTTGTTTGAGAGACAAGGAGCAAGTCCTCTATATATGGCTTGTCTACATGGACATGACAACATTGTAGAGATTTTGATTAAAAAAGGTGCAGATGTTAATCTAGGGGATTTTAAAGGATACAGTCCTCTCTCTAGCGCCTCTGAAAATGGACATGAAATTACGGTACACCTTTTAATTGAATATGGTGCAAATGTTAATTTGTTTGAGAGACAAGGAGCAAGTCCTCTATATATGGCTTGTCGGTTTGGACATGACAGCATTGTAAAGTTTTTAATCAGTAAAAGTGCAGTTGTTAATTTATGTCAATTTAAAGGATACAGTCCTCTCGCTAGTGCTTCTCGAAATGGAAATAACAGCACCGTACAACTTTTGGTTGCATATGGCGCGAATATTAATTTGTTCGAGAGACAAGGAGCAAGTCCTCTTTATTTGGCTAGTCTAAATGGACAAGAAAACATTGTTGAGTTTTTAATTAAGAAAGGTGCAGATGTTAAGCAATGTGATTTTAAAGGATATAGTCCTCTCGCCAGCGCCTCTGAAAATGGACATGAATGCACTGTACACCTTTTAGTTGAAAATGGAGCAAATGTTAATTTGTTTGAAAAAAACGGAGCAAGTCCTCTTTATATGGCTTCTTTACATGGACATGACAACATTGTAGAGTTTTTGATTAAGAAAGGTGCAGATGTTAATCGATGTTCCTTTAACGGATACAGCCCTCTCGCTAGCGCTTCCCAAAATGGACATGAAACCACTGTACAACTTTTAATTGTAAATGGAGCGAATGTTAATTTGTTTGAAAAAACCGGAGCAAGTCCTTTGTATATGGCTTGCAAAAGGGGACATGACGACATTGTAGAGGTTTTACTAAAAAAAGGTGCTAATGTTAATTTATGTGATTTTGAAGGATATAGTCCTCTCGCTATAGCTTCTGAAAAAGCACATGAAAGTACGATTCAACTTTTAGTTAAGAATGGAGCGAATGTTAATTTGTTTGAAAAACACGGAGCAAGTCCTCTTTATATGGCTTCTCTACATGGACATGACAGATTGTAGAAATATTGATTAAAAAAGGTGCAGATGTTAATCGATGTCACTTTAAAGGATACAGTCCTCTCGCTTGCGCTGCCAAAATAGACATGCAAGCACTGTACAACTTTTAGTTGAAATAAAGCGACTGTTGATTTCTTTGAAAAAATCGGAGCAAGTCCTCTTTATATAGCTTGTCACAACAGACATGACAGCATTGTAGAGTTTTAACTTAAGAAAGGTGCTAATGTTAATTTATGTGATTTTAAAGGATTCAGTACTCTCGCTGCCGCTTTTGACCATGGACATGAAATTAAAGCACTGTAGAGCTTTTAGTTGAAAATGGGGCAATTCCTTTTTTGTTTGAGAAAAACGAAGCCAGTTCTTTTTATATAACATGAACATGTTATTAAAATCATTGAAACATTTTTGTCTGCACTGAATGAAAAATCTCTTTTCAACAAACTGAAACTATTTGGAAACCTTGTTTGAATTTGAAGTTTAATTATTATTTAATAATAAACATTTTCGCTAATCGGAAAATAGTATATAGATTCAAAAAGTAGGTTTTAGTCAGAAGGTACTTTATTCTAAGGTTTCTGATGATTTCCTCAATGGGGGGAACCAAAATTGAAATACATAAAAGGAAGTGTAAATCATTATGGGTTTATTCAGTTTCAGCACATTTCCGTTAGATTTTAATATGCGGAAATTTTAGGTTGGTATTCTAAATTTATAATGCATCGCTGAAACCATTATTTACATTTGCGTTGAATAGTTTAATCAATTACCTTAAGCAGGTTTTAATTTAATTCTACCTCATGATCTATCTCAAGAGTCCGTACAAGCTTATATCAATAAAAATATATCCACAAGCTTTCTAAAAAAGCAATTAGGGTTTAACTGATAAATAAAATGATTATTCGAAATGTTTATGCATATAAATTTTAATACAATTAAAAAAAGCAATATTGTGTATCATACTGAACTAGCAATAAGAACAAAAAATAGTGTGCATACGACAGATATAAAAAACACCATGTGAAATATATTCTATAGTTGAACATAACTTCATATTAACATACATTTAAACACAAAATAGTTTAAACAAAACAATAAAGAACTCACCTTGTAAATTCAACATTATTACAAACCATACCAAAAATATCTTGAACTTTAGAGTTCACTAGATAAAACACTTCACACATTAATGTAATGCACTGCTTAATACGTTAAAGGGACATGGTCACGATTTTTGTCAAGAATTATTTCCCCGAGTTTAATGTTAGCAATGCTTCACTAGGGCATTTTTAATATGTAAGCACAATTTGAGTGTCATTCGTTGGGTTGATAGCAAGTTACAGAGCTTACAAGCTTTTGTTTTAAATTTTTAATGTTGAAGTGAAATTCCAGTTTTAGACCTAAAATGAATGTGTTACACGTTAAAAACTGTTTATTAGTACTTAAAATGAATAAGACGATAGACAAATTATTTGAAAAAGATTTTTACTGGTATATTGAACCTATATAAACAAAAACAGGGCACGGGACTTGTTTACATGACAAGGAATTGTGAGCCATGTATCTTGCTTATAACTCTAAGACTGACACCCAAATTTCATTAAATTACAAAAAAATTAATAATCTTTGAAGTAAAACACAGTAGAAAAAATAAACCAAGTTCATACAATTACTATAATGCACTAATTTTACTATAATAATTGTTAGTTGCGTCAACGCATGCATTCATATAAGCTTAAGAAATCTGAAAATTGCTGATCAACACTTTTGATGTTCATTGTAAGTGTGAGCTATTAATTGAGTAAAAACCCCATATATAGATTCCCTATTTACATTTAATTGTACAATAAAAGACCGATTTTATTTAGTTTTGATAATAATTTTATCGAATATGTACCTCTCCTTTATATTCATTTAAACCAATTTTTTAAATAATTTTTGTTGATACTGTGTCCGTTTTATGTCTTCGTTGCCTTCTTAACCTTAACTTAAAAATTGAAAATAAAAATGCAACAGCATCATGGGTTAAAGCAGCGGGTAGAGATGAAAATTAAAATTAAAATTTTTCATATATACATGTGTGGGGCCTGAATTCTTATTGTTGCAACTGACTAGAAAAATTAAAATGTATTAATTTACTCTTTGGATTTTTTTTATTTCAAACCAAAGTGCGTCGCAACATTTCTTATCTAAATTTGTTATTTTGCTCAAATTTCACTGTAACATTAATCACAAATAACTATTTGTATAAGCAGTGGGGGAAGGAGGGTAAAAAAAAATAAATATTAATTATCAACTTTTTCGTGTTTGTCTTAAACAAAGGTGTCTGATTCAAGTTATCTTGATGCACTTGTCCTACACTTTCCGCATTTACGTGAATTAGTCGACCTGCGTTCTTGGTTACCTCGTTTTGGAAAGTTCTATCCATCAAAAATGAAATAAGGCGTTAACAAATCAAATTGGCTCATATTATTTATTAAACATTTGACAGATCTTAACTTCTACTTAAACTCAAAATAAGTTCCCAGTAAATATATTTACTCGCAAAGTAATCATTCAATACTTATTCATTGCAAGTATATATTTTGTTGCAAACTACCGCTGATTTGAAAGGGTGTCCATCACCTTACTCTCATGTTTGCTATTCCAGGCTTGTTTATCGAAAATATAATTAGGTTTAAAAATAATTTTACATTGATTACTTATCAGCTTAAGTTCAATTATAGCTTACGGACACCATATCACATATGTTGAAATGTCAAAGGTAAAAACATGTACACTGATGCAGGCAATTTGCAGGGTTTTTTTTTTTTTTTACAAAAAGTCTTAAATTATAAGTAAAGAATTTTTAAATCACAGGCCAAAACATGTGCACAGACAAATACATTTTAATTCTTCAGTTGATGATAAGTAAAGTCGACTTGAGGTGGAATCTGATATTGTTCACTCACATGCATATTAGACTTTTCTATAATATCCCTGAGAATATTATTATCATTTAAATCTAGAGCACGTGGTTTTATTTGACCCTTTTAGTTTCGCAGTAAGAATTGTACCCGTGTTTATAGTCTATTTCACGGAATCTAGGTACCTGTAGTCAAATATAAAATCGTTTATTGATTTCATACATTATCATCATTAATTGGTGGATAAAATTAGTTCTAATAAATGTGACAATAGAAAATATAGGTTTTTTTCAACTGTTGCAACAATTAACATGCTTAATAGCGCCCCCCCCCCCAAAAAAAAAAAAAAAAAAAATTGGATCTACGCCTGATCTAGTAATAACATAAATAGTGAAAAAAACTATACTTTTTTATGCAATTTTTTAAATTGAAAATGGCTCGATAAATATACCAAGTTCTTATAAAAAAAACTTTTAAAAAAAGCATGGTATTGCACACCAAATTTATCAAATATGGCTTTGACTTTATCGAGCAACCAGATGTTTACATTTTCAACCACGTGTAAAGTTGTTGAACACGAACGATAAATCTGTTCTGAATATCATCATTTAGTTTAATAAGTGGTAGATGATGAAAAAAGACATATATCTTAATAGATGTTCATGTTTTAACATAAATCAAAGTAGGATATGATATGCAAAACGACAGGACTTACATGTATGTATGAGAATATCATCCGAACACTTCTACTTCCGCTCAAAATTTCACAGGAACTGAACAAATCTCGGGGAAGTCTTGTGAACTTTCATTCGAGCGCATCTGGATTTATTACATACTTAACAACGAAAAAAAACCTTGCAGTGGAGATATGTTCCTGTATATTAGTGCATATCTATAACTTGCGTTTATACCCTCTACTCTAAACTTTAATATTGATACATGTGTAAGAAAACTGGAGTATGTTCATTATATTTCTGAGTGAAACCCTTGTATTTATTTAAATTATGTTGTCATTACTAATGCATATGTTTAATAATATTTTTCCACATTTTTCGGGTCCAGCGCCATGCTCCAGTCCTGTGCAACTGTCACACCCTACCATAAAATTTATAGGTTGATGTCTACCCATACAAATCATCACAAAATAATGGGAGGAGGTCATCACTTTCCCTTTAAGTGATATTTGAAGATCTGAACCCACCGTATTTTTCAATTTTTCAAGCAGAAACCTGAAAGTGAAAAGTTTCGCATTTTCATTTATTATTTGATGAAAAGTGCTTCAAGTACTCTATAGGTGTCATATATCAATGAAATGGCCATGAGCTCCTCTTACCAACAAAAGGGTTCAATAAATATTCTATGAATTTATACCCCTCAAAAAGCCAGTTAAACCTCAGGTTTTCTTTTTTCAAACCTCGGTTTTTCTTCTTATTTCAAAACTTTGACCGTGTCTTTCGTACGGAACTGTCCCTTACCACCAAAGCTCCTTTCACTTTTTAGGGACTTCATTCAAACATATTATTTTTTTAACTGATTTACAGTATTTATTTCTGACAAAGATCACTATATAAGTATTTGCATTATATATATTCATAGTCTAGAGATCGTATTTTTCGGATCAATATATTTTTTATTATTTTTATACACCAATAGTTTGATATTTTTTTTCATCCTTGAATGAGTATTATCCACTTCTTACAGTTGTATGTGCTTTTAAGAAATATTTTATTACAATTTAGACAATATTGTCCTTTCGTTTTTGTTGTTTAATAAGATAAACATATTAAATTTGTTAAACTTAATTTCTAGTTGGTGTTGTTCTCTCAAACTATAGCACATCCTGAATTGAGTTAGTGAACATTTAGGAATCTCATACATCTGACAGTGGACTTCGTACTGTGACTCTTTTAATTGAGGGGACATGTCAAAACCGAAAATTGAAGAATATACTTGTTAACAAATTTTTGTTTTTTAACATAATTTTTGACTACGGGTACGCTTAATTGATTTTTTAAGAATAAACGTGCAATTTTATTTTAGTTGTTTATTTTAGTATTTACAAAGATTAATTTTACGTAATTTAAATAGTTTTAATGTATAATATTTTTTTATGTTTTTGGAGTAGTTTCAAGATAATCCATAATGATACTTGACTACATATTTGACCGTAACATTATCAAAGTTTAAAAAAATGAAAATTAATCAGAGTCGTCGGAGTAAACACCAATAGCTTAAAGAAGCTCTGTTCCTTTTTTGTGATGAAACTATCAAACGCCTCTTGATTTTCCCGCATAATGCACAAAAGTGGCCGTTTGTGAACTCCTTTTTGATATGGTGACAATCTAGATGTACCGGACTTAGATGAAGATCTAAACGAACCTGGCGAAGATGAATATTTTGACGGGACTCAGTCACGTGACACAGAACAAGGTAGACGCACTTTTTCTCGCTTTGTTGACTTTTGACATTCGCGTTTTTGATATTTTTTTTTCAATTTGGAACATTTGCAGATGAAAGATCTGTTTCTGTTGGATCTGTTATGTGTTTCTAAAACAGTGTAATAATTCTGATAATTTTTGTTTTGTAATTAGTATTTTGAATATATGTATATATATATATATATATATATATATATATATATATATAATTTCCCAATACAACAATGAATAAAAATTAAATAGGCATAGTTTCAAATAATTTAAAAATTATAAATATTCAGAAGTCAACAATGTACTTGACTTGTCAGACAAGTTACTGCCAACCACCTGCATTTGTCACATGGTACAATGGCAATAGGGAGATTACAGATCATACAATTGTAACATATGACACAAATCAGTATTCCCATTCAAGGACGACATCCAAGTTACAGTATACTGTTATGCCACGAGATAATGGTCAAAATATGTATTGTTTTGCCAATAATATTAAAGGAGAAAGTGTTGATTCAGACAAAATAACGCTTGACGTCAGGTGTAAGTATGCATGTTAATCAAATACTCGTGCATCAGTGTTGATGTTTAAGCAATGTTTATATTACAAAAATTAAAACAGATAATAAGATTAAAATGATATTTGTTGTTTGTTATATTCAAATATTTCAGATGTTCACATAATTCCGTCTGGAAATTTACAAGCAGTCGTTTGGACAGAAAAGTTTTGGATTCACTGCTACGCTGAAGATGCAAATCCGAAAGTTACAGAATACAAATGCTTCAAGGGAACTTCTTCTAACCTCACAGCTTTGTCATATTCCCAAACCCTGTTTTTAAAACAGTTGAAATTCAGGACAGTGGTCAATATACCTGCAATGCTACAAATGCAGCTGGAACATCAACAGATACTATTCATGTCATCGTACAATGTAAGTCACTAAGTTCAATTTATTTAATTCTTGAAATCGAAATCTAGTCTTACTATAATTATCGAAGTTTTACATAGGAATATATAGAGTAAATCTTTACAAATCTTCTTATCAGAAACTAATCAGCCAGGAAAGCTGAAACTTGTGTGGAAGCATCCTCAGGTAGTGTAGATTCAAAGTTGTGAAAATACGGGATTAGGGTGGGGCCACAATGGGTTTTACACAGGAATATGTAGAGTAAACCTTTAAAAATCTTCTTCTCCGAAACTGATCAGCCAGATGATTCTCTATAATTGTTAAGAATTTGGTCCCAGGACAATTCTTTGGCTCAAACCTAAGTTTGATGTAGGTTTATATCCCATATATAAACAATTGTTAAGGATCTTTTTGAGAACTGCAATGCTCAACATGTGTTATGACTATAAAATCATCCTGTTAGAAAGGGGACTAATGATTATAAACATAAGAATATCCAGGGGAAAATGGATTTTATTTTTACAGGATCTACATGTATTATTGTACACTGTCCAGAAAGTTTGTATTATGACTCCATTAAGCTGATTTTATCATACCTATTGTTCCTCAGATGAGCGTTGTTGCCCATGGACCTCTTTTTTAATGAACCTTTCATATAAATTAACTTGAAATATATAATTGATAATATAATAAGGATATAAATTTGATAATACATAATAACAATTATCGTTTTTAAGATACTCCAATCGCAGCAAAGATTATAGAAGTGGTATGTCAGGACACTCGTGCTTTCATTTTATGGACTGCCTCTAACACATATTTTAACCATGATACTTACAAAGAAATCCTTCAGTACAAACGTTCGAATGACTTGCTATTTGCAACATTAGAAAAGCCAAATTGGAATGGAACCAACATTAACATAAAACTTATTGAAGTGACCAACCTGAAGCCTAATACAGAATATTTATTCAGTGTTTTGACTAAAAGTCGACATGGCTCAGCGAACTCTACAACGAGACATGCATTACTAATATGGAAACAGCCGAAGGTAAGTTTATACTTCATGAATTTTTATAGCATCTCAATATACAATTTTTTTTTCTATTTATGCAAAGATCATAAAGATCATTGGAGTAAATTTTTTGATATTTTAAAGAAATCGGAGGAAACTGTAATACTCAGATTGCAGTGGCAATAGGTGGATTGTTGTGTGCCTTGGTGTTTATTGGTTGTCACTGGCGCTATATTTTACAGAAAGGTGTGTTCTAGAGTTTGATTTATAAATTTTTTTCACGTAATAAGACGTCACAAAAGGTGTGTTAAGACGATCAAGTGATGTACACATTGAATCCATATCACACGCGTTTTTCAGGAGTTGTTTATAATTGCAAGACTGACAGTTAAAAACACACCGTTTTTGTAATATTGAAATGAGATGCATAATGCATAATGCAGCTAAAGGATAATACTCAAACTTTATTATTTACTGCATTATGTAAAAAGATTAATCAAGTAAAAAGTTGCAGAACATAAACGACAATTACATAGCAATAAAATATACATAACGTTATCTATTATCAAAATGTTTTACACTCACTTTTGTAATCTACTTGTGTATTCAGCATAGTGTGTATTTTATCTTCTGGCAAAGAGTGTGTTTCATTTCTGATTTTAGGCAAAGGAAAGGAAACAAACAGGTAATACATGTATGCCATTATCTATAAACACTCAAACATATAGAAAAAAAAAACATTGCTAATAGAAAATAATATTTAAGACCCACCTGTTTATTTAAAACGCCACCTATCATCAGAAGTATGGTCTTATCTTTCAGTAGCAGCAGGAAGTCACAAAATCACTGAGACATATGAAGACCAGTTTTGTGAAAGCAAAGATCATCATTATGATGGAATATTACCGACATCTGCTACTGCAGGTAGCACATCAAATTGAATATCATTTGTATTTTGGGTCATTAATGCGAGATAGCGAATTAAGTAAAACGTTATGAGTATAACAAACAATTTGGAAATACCATATAACTACAATGTCAGACTTTATTTATTTCTTTATCTCAGATAGAAACAACGTCAAACTTTATTTATTCTCCACTCTCGGATATATATAATGTCAAGCTTTATTTATTTCCCATTCTGTAAAATATAGGCGTGTGATTCATGTATTTTTGGAAGGTTCATTATTTTCCTTGGCTTGAAAATATGTGATACAATTTATCGCCATCAATAGTGAATCAACCGTCAAAGGATATTAAAAAACAAATGAAAATGATGTGCAAGTTTATTTATATACAGGTCTGACTAAATAATATTAGTCTCTCATTAGAGTTTTTTTTTCCAAAGAACATGAAAATTAGTATCATAAAAAATAGATGAATCATTTTTACACGAGAAATTTAACCAACATCAAGCTCTCATTTAAATTGAAGATTACAAAGAATGTGTTTGTTTTCCTCAAAGCCCAAAATTGAGGGGGGAAAGGTGTTGAAGATTTGTTTTTAAAATGATGTGTATGCAATACTCCAACCTGATTGATTTGTGTGCAGGTTCTGAGACATGACTACTAAGAATGCAAAAATCAATGAATAAATAAAAAGAATTTACGTATATCTACATATGGATCATTCGTTTGCTTTCTATTTAGTATATTTACAAGCGCTTTTATTTTACCAGTCATTATAGGTACATAAATTTTGTTGGTATCATATTATTTTCATAAAAGTCGATAGAAATTACAAATTTGGTTTTGTTTAATTTGTGATTTTTTAAAATTTTCAACAATGTCTCTGCAAGTACAACCATAAGTACAAGTAAATCTATATTGTATTCATGAATGGTAGTGAATATTTTTAATTTAACATACCAAGTCTGACTCGTGTTTTTTGGTTTAACTTTCAGATAACATCGAAATGTATTCGAACGTCGAGTGACCAAGATGTTTAAAGAGGTGTCTGAAATACGTAAATTTTGTATCAGTATATTTGAAATAAAGTACGTAAAAACCACATATCACTCAGTTTTTACAAACGTGCTATCTTATGTAAATTAAGTTCGGTTTAATGCTAAAGCATAATATAATGTTTATTTCATGAACCAACCTTAAAGCATTACGCTCATATATTACTGAGTATAGTGTAGTAAAATTATTTTACACTTAAAATAGAGTTTTGTTGAATACTTATAATAAGTAAATAAGTAAATTGAATTTTTAAAAATGAACACATTTGTAATACTGTTACAGAAAAACAGTTTGAAGCTGCAAACTGTATAAGCCATTTTCTGAACAACATTGTAAAATGTTTTCTTTGAATAGAAGTAATTTGAAATTGATCGTAACATCACGGTAAAATATCAAAATCATTCACACTAGATAAAAAAATATCAGCACAAAGCAGATCTGCGCCGATCAAAAACGAAGGTTTGTTCATGTACTGAGGCCTTCATTAAAGCTATAAGCCTTTTATGTAGTGTTTCAAATCATAAACGAATAACTCGGAAGAGACACGCAAACATTAAGGAAACGAAATGAATACAAAACACTACTATCTTTATATTTTCAGCTTAAGAGTAAATCAAGGAAGTATACATGTGATAAATAAATTAAGAAATAACAATGTTTCTCGGATTGAATACATAAAGGAAACGATAGAAATTGTATTAAATTGCTCAAATAAAAGGAACCAACTTATCTTAATGACAGTTAACTAGAAACATATCGATAAGAAAGGGCAACGAAGTAATGCTAAATGTAAAAGTGATTGTTTTTTTTAAACATTACATATTTGACGTTGTGTTGTTTTTTTGTTTCCTCAAGACTACAGTAATGCTGTTCTATAAGGAAATCGATTACAACGAAATATCGGTTATAAAAAATTTAAGTCTGTTCCATATCCACCCAAGCTTAACCCGTTACTTTTTGGCTATAATTTTTTTTCTATGTTTTAAACACAACGATGTTTTATTGTATCTAGTTTAATACAGTTTTTTCTTGCATCTAAGTTTAACTTTTGTAACTTCATTTCAAACAAATTTTGGCTTGCATTCCACGTCTCAAAATTAATCCCAATTTTGGCCTATATTTTTGTAATTTCATGGAATATTGCCCTTTCGTTTTGTCAGACTTACTTTTGCATATCAATTTTCTGTACTGGCAATATAAATGTATCTGACAATTAGTTATTTACAACCTCGCACATAATACAGAAAGTGTAACGAAATTGAAAACAATCGAGTACTAAGATACTGTGCAAGTGCCGTTTAATTGCATTTCTTTCACAAACATAGCCATTGCGAAGGGATCGAAGAAGTCCGTGATTCACTTAAAAAATTTCTAAACCATCACCTGTCATCATATATACGCCTGCGGGTCAGTTATATACCATCAGTTGGTGTGCTATGCTTGATCACTGCAAGCCATGTATCAAAATATTTACTAGAGATATAATTTTTCATTCATTTATTTATCATTGTTGTATCATCCTCGCTTATTTTGGAACATGTAGATAATCATTTCTGCCAGAAACCGCTCTGGAAATGCAGTTGATTTCTTATGACTTGTATCTTATGCTATATGATTAAAGAAATTGGTGCTTGTGTACGATTCATCTTTCACAACCCCATATTCACAGCCTTTTGAATATCATGACCGGGTTTTCCCCCACAAAAATAGCAACCGTAATAGTCCTATGTATTAAGAGATATGTAAATTCGTACAAAAAGTTACACTTCTAAAGATCAATTCTTTCAAAACACTTGTTGGTTTTAAAACATCAAGTTTTCAGTACTACTTTTAAATGATGCAGGAAGAATATGATGCCATGGTCTCTCGTAAATTTGATACAGCAGGTATCGTGATTTAAGTAATGGTTACATTATATTAAGGACGTTGGATCCTGTGATCAAAAGTCTTAAAGTTGTTTTCTAAAGTATATTTTAAAAATCTACACACATAGCTTAACCAAAATTCAAAACAAAACGGGGTTAATATGCCCCATTTGGCGGTACGGTGTATTTAATGACCTTTCTGCACTGAAAGTGCAGATTGCACATAAATCGCCTTTCCCTCTATATTTCATTATTGGAATGAACCATGGCCTCAAATAAAAAGTATACTATTTATAATAAAAAAGTAAAATTATCATAAAGAAAATCTTTCAATTTCTTCATCTAATTGATATTTTGACCTTTTTCCACTGATAAAACGCTATTTTTATCCATTGCCAATTCAACATGCAATGAAATTAATTAAATGTCTAAAACTTTTTCTCAAATTATGATAAACTTGTCAGAAAAATCTTAAAATTTCAGAAAATAAAACAAAAAGTATGGGTGTATAATGTAAAATTTAAGATATGGCATGAAATAAGCTGATTTTAGGCAAAAATTGGAATTCATTTTTCCTTGACTTTTATGAAATATAAGTTAAATTTGCCAATATGTGTCGATAGAAATATTGAAAAACTGTAAAATTATGTTGTTTGTATCAAAATGAAGATATCCTACTGCACACACTATCTGGAAATTGTGTTTGCACTGAAAATAACGTAGCTAAAGTGACGGTACTCTAAAACAACCGAATTATGAAAACTTTTCATTTTCTTCTTGAAAACCTTCCGCCACAAAATATAGTCCCGTACTTAACTCTGTAAATATGTAATTTTTCTTTTACTTTTTTATTAAAGAAAGTTTAATTGGAATAATAAAATTTGAATTTATAAGTAGAATTAATATATGATGCATAGTTTCTAGAATGAGGTGACCCAAAATGGCTACCAAAAAACAGAGGAACGAACCTCTTTAAGTAAATTTTACGTGGTAAAAAAGGGGACACAGGGAGCAAAACAACTTAAATGTTACTTAATATTATCTAACTTACTGCCTTTTAACTTATCTGCCTTTTCATTGGCTGATAAAAAATTCTGCGACAATCAGATAGTATTTCTCTTTTGTTTACGGCTGTCTAAGCTGTCAAATCGAAAATGTGGCGTTGCTATGAACAAAAAGGAATCGTCACATAACAGGCTCCAGTATATGTTTCACTTTACGTTGAATTGTCAATATAAATCAAGTAATTTCCCCAAAGTGTATATTGATATCATTTATAAGCACATACTCTTACTTGAACAGGGTGTAAATGAAGAGGAAAACTGTATAAATTGTCTGTATATACATATACCGATGCACGTACTGTGAAATCAAAATTTGAGGATACACATACCGGTAAATTAAATTTAGATTAAAGTGACACACAAAATGTTACAATAAACGTTGAATACAACTTCCTTAAATGAATTTATCGTCAGAGTGATCAGTATGGAAAGTCAGCAAAGATTATTCTAATCAATTTTCAACTTCTTGTGATTTTGTACCTAATGAAGAATATATTTACACGGACTTTTTTTTGATACACACAATTCATCGTATTGGAGAAACAAAATGGTTGGTTGTATCCTGAAATGCATTGTCCCTCTTTCTGTAATTTTGCCATGTGGTAAGTATTTATTTTACAACTCCATTGGCTATTACTTTCAAGGCATTCAGTTTATGTTAATATCTAATGGGAAAGTGAATTCTTAAGTTTTTATAAGTGTGTTTCGTTAGTATTTTTTATTTGACAACGCATTATTAAATGTAACTTATTAATTAAAATGAAATGTTTAATATTTTCCTTACATTTTAAAAATAATCGTATTTTCCAGCACATGAAGATTCATAAGATGATGCTTGCGATTGCTTTTGAATATACGAAATGAAACTAAATATAAAATGCAAATAAATTTGAAAATCATACCATAGTAATACAATTAAAGAAGCATCGAAAGTAACATTAGCTTTTCCTTTGCATTGTTTGAAGTTTTATGGATATATCCTGATGATCATTCGAGAACTTTGGTGTTTGCTTTATATTTCGGTTGCAAAAATGATGTGATCATGAAATAGCTGAATCAAAAATACACGTTAAACTTATTTAAACAATAAATGCTTTCTTTGGTGATTCATTCGGGATATGAAGGTAGCGACATGCAGAAAAATACACAACCCGCGGGTTATGCAATTTTCTCTGCAATGATCGATATCTTCATAGCCCAAATGAATCATCATTTGCGGTATGAAGGTAGCGACATTGCAGAAAAAATACATATCCCGCGTTAGCGGGTTATTTTTATTTTTTTTGCAACAATCGCTATCTTCATAACCCGAATGAATGATCAAAGAAAGCAATTTATTGTTTATATTAACATCTTTCTTTCAACTAATTGATGAATTGATTATAAAAAGTTAGTAAAATTCACTAAATTACTGTTAATGTACATATGTAGGTTAGCCAAAAGAAACAGCTAGATCGTCTCCTGTGAGTAATCATCATGATTATTTCGTGCAGTCCGTTATTTTTCTGAGGTCGCTGTAGGTTTCGACCAATCGATAAACAGTGCGTGTCAATTTTTGTCCTGTCTTTCTTAGATAGGTTAAGTTAGCTACTAGTAACTGGCTTCGAGAATTAGGAAAAGCTAGCTACTAGTAACTGGCTACGAGATGAAACAAACTTGGCTTCTAGTAACTTGTTACTGTCCATGTGAGAACACATACCTAGGATTACTACTTGTGTTCTAAAGATGTAAATTGCACTAAATCACTGTCAATGGTCAATATATCTCAAGTAGCTGTATATATAAATTAAAGTTATATGCCAGACTTGCTAATATGAACATTTCTCCAAGTCATCCACATAATATTACGACACAATTACTCAGATATCTCTCTTTATGTAGTCAGATACTAGCGCATTTTATTACAAATATCTTTATCTTTTGGCGGTTTTGGCAATACATCTCAAGTATCTGTATATATAAATTGAAGATACATGCCAGACCTGCTAATATCAACATTCTGTCAAGTCAAAAGACACAATTACTCATATATCTTTCGTTATGTAGTCAGCTACTTGTGCATTTTGTTACAAATATCTTTATTTTTTGGCGGTTTTGTCAATATATCTCAAGTAGCTGTAGGCTATATATTAATTGAAGATATATGCCAGTCTTGCTAATATCAACATTCGTTCAAGTCATCCACATAATATCACGACACAATTACTCAGATATATCTCTTTATGTAGTCAGCTACTCGTGCATTTTGTTTCAAATATCTCCATTTTTAAATATTTAGTTTATACACCTCAAGTAGTTGTATAAATAGATTGAAGATATCTACAAGTCTTGTTAATTTTAACATTCTGTAAGGCCACCTACATGATATTATGACACAACAACTGAGATATCTTTCTTTTTGTCGTCAGCTACTAGTACAATTTGTTACAAATATCCTTATTTATATAGGGTTTTGTCACAATATCTCAAGTAGCTGTATATATAGATTGCTTATATTAACAACTCTTGCTTATTTCAAGATTCTATTTGGACATCCACATGATATTACGACACAACTACTCAGATATCTCTTTTAATCTCGTCAGCTACTAGTGCATATCGTTACAAATATCTTCATTTTTAACACTTTCCATGGGCCATGTTACTCAAGTTGATATACATATAGATTAAAGATTAAAGATATCTTATTTTTAATTTAAATATTGACAAAAAAAATTTAAAATCATAAAAATTTTAAAAATCGTGTCTGTAAGGGTATGGGGGAGGGGCGGCAAAGTTTACTTATGATTTCAACTTCACTGGTTATTTTCTTTCATTCACTTTATCTTTTTACGTGCACACGAAAAACGTATGGGGAGAAACTCTATGTTAAATCCCTTTTTAAATGAAAAAAAATTGCAGCGAGGAAAGGTCTCTCTCCTCTGAAGAGACGCATACAAAAGAGGAATACATTATAAACATTGAAACGCTTGTGTTTACAGCTTCAAATTTCTGCTTAGGATTTTATCTTTCCTTACACACAGGTTTCTAACCGAAAATATTTTCCATGCACATTTATAAGCACTACTATACGGAGCAGATACGTATGGAAATACATGTTTCTTACAAAACTAAGCATACTTGTGCAAAAAATAGCATACACTTTTATTGTCTCGACTAAATTTTAAATAACCGACTTTACCGACAGCAGATTCCAGTGAGAGTAAATCCGGGACAAAACTGTATAAGGATTCATTGTCTGACGTCATGGCGTCAGGCATATCTAAGGTTTAAAAGTTGCATTCTCCAAAACAGTGCAGACAATGGGACAAGCAATATCAGGATTTTTCACAAAAAAGATTAACCGATGCATGTTTAAGATGTCAGCATTAACATTCACAAATGATGAAAATGTTATACGGCATGTAATAACAACAGCGAGCAAGAGTTTTCAAGTAAAAGGTACGTTCACCATGCAGTGCACGTGTGTAATCCAATAGATCAGAATTCCACTATATTTGAACGGTGGAAAAGGGGGAGGGGGTTATTGCAACAAGTTGCAACATATTGTCGATTACGGTACAATGTAAGTAATAATTGGTGTTGGATTTTCATTATTACAAGACAGTCATCAGGTTTGATTAAAAAATATATATATTTATACAGCTGGAATGTTCACTGGAGGAACTAAATCGCCGAAGCGGGGTGTGACCCGATTTTCGTTCAATTGGGCGATTTCATTAATCTTGAAATGGGATCATAACACGCGTCTCATACTAATTGTACATCACTACATTTAACAATTACTAATCAAGTGTGTTTCTTAATTCGTTAGATTCCTTCAAAACATCCAATCCAAAGTATAATATACATGTATGTAGCTGTTACAAAACAAATGTCAAAAATTCATATGCCCCCCTCCCCATGGATCATGAGTTCATTCGTTGCATAAACGGTAATAGCAGGATTTCGCGCCACAATATCTCATTCATAGATTTTGCGCACCGAAGAGTTGACGAGTCCGTTGGGATCATGCAAATACCCCAGAGCACACCATGTGTTTACATCACAGGCACGTAGCACCGGGGTTTGAGGTGAGGGGGCTGTTTCCCCCTCTCCACTTTTTTGGCAGCTGGCACTTTTCTTAACTTTATATGGAATGGAATGGAAAAATCATGGATTTGCCCCCCCCCCCCCCTCCACTTTTGTAGGAGCATGCCATAAATGAAACTGCGAATAAGGAATGATTTGATTTGAACATATTTAATTGTGTAAATTACACAAAAGGGTTGGAAACACGTTCTTACAACTTACAAGTTCCTCTCCTAATGATAATACATACAACATATACAATTATCATAGTATTATTACATGTTACTTATAGTTATTGACTTTTAGTTATTGACTTTATTATAATTAAATTCATAGACATGCATATACAAAATACTTGCTAATATATAGTAGATAACGTTAATATACAGTAAAAAAAGCAAAATCAAAAAGGTATCTAAATATTAAATCTTCCAGACTCTTTAATGAACTTTTAAACTGCTGAAAAAATAAATCAAGCAGTTTGTATTGTAAGACAAATTGTCACTACCCAAAGAAGCATATGTGAGTTAATTAAAATTGTTTCTTCAAGCCTATTAAAAAGTAATTCAAAAATATTGTTTGTAGCATTTACATTACTCTTGCATACAAAGAAAAAGTGATAAACCTCCTCCTTTTGACCACAAATACAATTGGGTGATTCAATAATGTTTCTTCTATACAAATCTTAATTCAAAATACAGTTGTGTCTCAACTTGGTATGTAGAGTATTAATAGTGCAGTGCGCTTACCAAAGGAATCATATTTTAGAGGGTGAGGAATACTTTCAGTAATGTTTTTCTTGAATATGTTGAGAGACGTTGCTTCCCAAACTTCTAATTTGAGAGAATTCCATTTCCGAATGGTGTCAGGTACAAAAGATTTTTTGTAAAGTTCTAATCTGCTGATTGGAACACTTTAATTTTCGCTATTTCTTGCGTGATATATCGAGTTATTTTTGTTACAGGAGGAATAATGTTGCTCAAGTACTCAGGTATGATTTGTATGAATTTTAAACATGGTTATTAATTTAGCCTTATTTTGTCGACTGGCCATAGGTTCCCAGCCAGTTTCTGTGTAGAGAGATTCTGTAGATGCTTAAATAGGTAAACCAGTAACAATCCATGCAGCACTTAATTGAACTTTTTCTAATCTCTACATGTCAAACATATTGCAACCATCCCCTACTACAGAAGCATATTCAAGAACTGGTCTAATAAACGTGATATACATTTTTGATAAATTAGTTCTACCTAGAGTAAACTTTAGTTTTTTCAAAAGTCCAAATTTTTTGCATGCACTGTTTACTATATCATTAATATATTGAAACCAACTTAAATCATTAGAAAAATTTAAACCAAGATGTCAGTGGGTTGAAAAATAGTCCAGGTGACATCCTTGAAAAAATACATTTTGATATATATTGAGATATATTGACAAAACCCCCCAAAAATAAGATATTTATAACAAAATGCACAAGTAGTTGACTACATAAAGATAGATATCTTAGTAATTGTGTCGTAATATCATGCAGATGACTTGACAGAATTTTGATATTAGCACGTCTGGCATATATCTTTAATCCATATACATCTATACAGATACTTGAGATATACAGTCAGTTCAAGCATATCCTTTACAACATACACCATAGCATAGCATTGAAATCTCATAGCATAGCATTGAAATCTCATAGCATAGCATTGGAATCTCATACCATAGCATATAATCACATTTGTCATAGTATACCATAGCAAAACATACAACATGATTTAACTTTATATACAGCTACTGGAGATATATTGCCAAAACCGCCGAAAAATAAAGATATTTGTAACAAAATGCACAAGTAGCTGACTACATAAAGAGAGATATCTGAGAAATTGTGTCGTAATATTATGTGGATAACTTGAAGGAATGTTGAATTTACCAAGACTGGCATATATCTTCAATTTAAATATACAGCTACTTGAGATGTATTGACACAACCGACAAAATATCAGGATATTTGTAACAAAATGCACAAGTAGCTGACTATAAAAAAGAGAGATATCTGAGTAATTGTGTCGTAATATTATGCGGATTACTTGACAGAATGTTGATATTAGCATGTCTGGCAAATATCGTCAATCTATATATTCAGGTACTTGAGATACATTGACAAAACCGCCGAAAAAAAGAAAGATATTTGTAACAAAATGCACAAGTAGTTGACTACATAGAGAGAGATATCTGAGTAATTGTGTCTTAATATTATGTGGATGACTTGAAGGAATGTTGATTTTACCAAGACTGGCATATATTTTCAATTAATACATACAGCTACTTGAGATATATTGCCAAAACCGCCAAAAAATAAAGATATTTGTAACAAAATTCACAAGTAGCTGACTACCTAAAGAGAGATATCTGAGTAATTGTGTCGTAATATTATGTGGATGACTTGACAGAATGTTGATATTAGCAAGTCTGGCATGTATCTTCAATTTATATATACAGCTTCTTGAGATATATTGCCAACACCGCCAAAAGATAAAGATATTTGTAACAAAATGCGCGAGTAGCTGACTACCTAAAGAGAGATATCTGAGAAATTGTGTCGTAATATTATGCGGATGACTTGAAGGAACTTAGCAGGTCTGGCATATATCTTCAATTAATATATACAGCTACTGGAGATATATTGCCAAAACTGCCAAAAAATAAAGATATTTGTTACAAAATGCACAAGAAGTTGACTACATAAATAAATATATCTGAGTAATTGTGTCGTATTATTATTTGGATGACTTGACAGAATGTTTACCAAAACTAGCATGTATCTAAAATAATTACATACAGCTACTTGAGATATATTGACAAAACCGCCAAAAAATAAAGATATTTGTAACAAAATGCACAAGAAGCTGACTACATAAAGAGAGATATCTGAGAAATTGTGTCGTAATATTATGTGGATGACTTGAAGGAAAGTTGAATTTACCAAGACTGGCATATATCTTCAATTAATATATAGCCTACAGCTACTTGAGATATATTGACAAAACCGCCAAAAAATAAAGATATTTATAACAAAATGCACAAGTAGCTGACTACATAAAAAGAGATATCTGAGTAATTGTGTCGTAATATTATGTGGATGACTTGAAGGAATGTTGATTTTACCAAGACTGGCATATATCTTCAATTAATACATACAGCTACTCGAGATATATTGACAAAACCGCCAAAAAATAAAGATATTTGTAACAAAATGCACAAGTAGCTGACTACCTAAAGAGAGATATCTGAGAAATTGTGTCGTAATATTATGTGGATGACTTGACAGAATGTTGATATTAGCAAGTCTGGCATGTATCTTCAATTTATATATATACAGATACTTGAGATGAATTGCCAAAACCGCCAAAAAATAAAGATATTTGTAACAAAATGCGCTAGTAGCTGACTACATAAAGAGAGATATCTGAGTAATTGTGTCGTAATATTATTTGGATGACTTGAAGGAACTTAGCAGGTCTGGCATATATCTTCAATTTATATATACAGCTACTTGAGATATATTGACAATTGAAAGTGATAGTGCAATGTACATCTTAGGAACACAAATAGAAATCCTAGGTATGTGTTCTCACATAGACAGTCACATGTAACTATAAGCCAAGTTTCTTTCATCTCGTATCCAGTTACTAGTAGCTAGCTTTTCTTACTTCTCGAATCAAGTTACTAGTAGCCAGTTACGAGTAGCCAACTTTGATTTTATCTCGTAGCCAGTTACTAGTAGCTAGGTTTTCTTACTTCTCGTAGCCAGTTACTAGTAGCTAACTTTACCTATCTGTCTTTCTTTTCTGTTTCAGCCGCTGTAGATTTCGACCAATCGATAAATGGAGCGTGTATATTTCAGTTTGGCTGCTTCTATAGATTTACGAATTAGCTATTATGATATGTTTCCGTATGAAATAGAGGAAATAATACTTTGTAAATGTAAATATAATACATTTTTAGTGCTTAAAGTACGTAAACATAGAGAACTTTTTATACTTTACGGTGAACGCTCTTGTTATTAAGGTTCAAACCTTTTACTGAGTCCAAGACATCTATCTAGCTGTTGTTAAAGAAACATTAAAAAACTTCGGCATTCACATTAAAACTGCTTATTTCTGTCCATAACCAAATCATTTTCTGCAGCAAATGCCTAAACCGAACCCTATTTAATTCAGGTTCTACAATCTTCATACAAGGTGAAATATTGAGAATGCAATGTAGTTTTTAAAATTGAACGATCTTTATTAAAGTAATATCTTATTTCTTCTTTTAAGTCTGAAATGTTTGATTAATAAGCAATTGGTTTTTCTCAATTTTTTAACTGCAGTTTCTGTATCAATGTTGACTCTTTCTTCGTCTCTACCCAAGGTCGGAGTGAAATAATGAACATAACTTGTCTGACAAATGATTGTCGCCTTCCTTTACCCGGTTTAATGGAAACTCAGAATTAACTACTTTGATAACTTCTACTATATAGAGTAAGCTTAACCACCTGTTGTCATATACAGTATACGAGAGAGGCAGAGGATAATGATAAACGGATTAACTGTTAACCTAGCAACATCGAAGGAGAAAATGTATAATGAAGGTTAAATGTAACATGTAGGAACCAAAAACTGAATTTCTCTCTTTCTTTTTATTTATCATATTGAGAAATGCAGAAAAGGAAGGGAACTCATAAAGAACATTAGTCACAATTCTATTGATACCAACAAGCTACTCACGTAACTGAATAATTCTCGTAAAAAAGTAAATTGTTGATATTATGTTTTGTTCTATAATTATATTGAAAAAGTATTGCATATCAAATATTTGAGCATTAAAATATGATTTGATTTAGTTAACTGTGGAATAAATGGAAATACTAGGAGCAATCCGCACGGAGATAGAAGGTTATTATCAAACTGTATAAGTAAGCATTCGTTTTTGTTATTGTTATTAATATATAATCGTCTCTTTATAAATATTGCAAAAATTGTCATGTGCCAAAATATATGACATGTGCTTGTATAATTAAAACAAAAAGAAAAGAAAGAGTTGCATTTTAAGGTAGATCGCTATTATTAGGTAGTTGGCAAGGTACAATGGTTATAGTACATCGATTGACCGATCGCAACCAAAATTGCAGCTAAGCAAAGCGCATATTCTTTTTAAAACATTGAAACGACAATGTGATTCTATGGCTAATGATCGTGTTATGAAAATTTTAGTTTATTTAAGTTTAATGTTTGGCGTTTTGTCTAGTGTGCTTCATTTAGTATATTCTTTGGTATGTAAATCATGTATTGTTGTAAAACCTAACTCTGCATTGTCGCATGTAAAATTATGATTTTCCGAGTCCTTTTTACGTAAAATATCATGATATTAATAATTTTCATATGAATTGTGATAAAATGTTGAAGTACAAAATATATTTTTGATTGATAGCTCACAACGAATTATAAGTTTTTCTATGCATTGTTTGTATATTTTTGCATACCTTGAATGATAAGTAGCACATGAATAATCTGGATCATAATAATCTGGATCATTACTTCTTCTGTGTACACAAACACACCGACCTACGTTACAACACATCGAGTAATCATTCATAATGCATAAATATGCATAAACATAAGCTCCATTAATTAAGGTCTTCCGTTTCCAACGGAAGACCTTATAGTTTTCGTACTGTTTCTTATTAAGGTCTTCCGTTTCCAACGGAAGACCTTCTTGTTATTCTTCGGTTTCTTTTTCCCTATTCTTATTATTATTATTTTTTCCCCTTTTTTTGTGCACGCGATTTCTCAGAAACGGCTTGGCCGATCTCAATCAAATTTTAGGATGTGATAGATAGTGGTCTGAACTTGATTGGAAATTTTTTGTATTGATGACGTCACATCCGTTTTTGAGATATTGAGATTTTTCTATTTTTTATATGGGTATTTTGTCTTCTGTTGTTCTCCTAAATTATAAGAGATATTAAACTCAAATTTTTACGGTAGGTAAAGGAAAGATTGAAGTTTTGCATGATTGTTGTTTTGTATGTTTAGCACTACTGGCGCCAAAGCTCGCTATGGCTCGAAAATTGACATTAAAAAAGCGTCGTGAATTTTTGTGTTTTTCTCTCTTTATCTCTTTTCTGGAAAATATTTTGTTAAAACATGTAATGTAAAAAAGGTTTATATTTACAAGACCTTTCTGCTGATATCAAGAAAAAGGGGCTGGCCCCTAATATTAGGGACCTAAAGGGCTCTAAACTTTTTTACCCATAACTCTTTACCGAGGGATATTTTGTAATAAATTATATAAGCAAATATGTTTATCTTACAGATATGAAGCCAAGCAGTAAAACGATTTTCTCATATGTTACGTAATTAGGGATTTTTAGGGGTCAGAAGTCCAAAACTTTGACCACTTATATCTCAAAACGGAAACATATTTTGAAATGCAGTATAAAAGAAAAGATGCTCAAAATGATGTACTTAACACCATGCAACCTAAAAAATTTGGTTCAGCGGCCCCAATAAGGAGATAAGGGACCGGCCCCTAAAACATTCTTTCTCAGATATCTCAAGAATGGTAACGAATTTTTGAACACTTGTTGAACAAAATGTCTTTATAATTAACTGACCTTTCATTTGATACCTAGAAAAAGGGGCTGGCCCCTAATATAAGGGACCTAGAGGGCTCTAAAGTCTTTTTACTCTAGTTCTTTACTGAAGGATATTTTGTAATAAATTATAGAAGCAAATATGTTTATCTTACAGTTATGAAGCCAAGCAGTATAACGATTTTCTCATATGTTACGTAATTAGGGATTTTTAGGGGTCAGAAGTCTAAACCTTTGACAACCTATATCTCAAAACGGAAAAATATTTTGAAATGCAGTATAAAAGAAAAGATGCTCAAAATGATGTCCTTAACAACATGCAGCCTAAAAAATTTGGTTCAGCGGCCCCAATAAGGAGATAAGGGACCGGCCCCTAAAATATTCTTTTTGAGGTATCTCAAGAATGGTAACGGATTTCTGAACACTTGTTGAACAAAATGTCTTTATAATCAAATGACCTTTCATTTGATACCATGAAAAAGGGGCTAGCCCCTAATATTAGGGACCTAGAGGGCTCTAAAGTCTTTTTCTTATAGTTCTTTACCGAGGGGTATTTCGTAATAGATTATAGAAGCAAATATGTCTATCTAACAGTTGTGCAGCCTAACATTATAATGATTTTTCTCATGTGTTACGTAATTAAGGATTTTTAGGGGGTCAAAAGTCCAAAAATGTGATAAACTATATCTCAAAAAGAAAAAAATATTTTGAAATGCAGTATAATAGAAAAGATGCTCAAAATAATATACCTAATAACATGCAACCTTACAATTTTTGTTCAGCGGCCCCAATAAGGATATAAGGTCCGGCCCCTAAAATATTCTTTCTGAGATATCTCAAGAACGGTGACGAATTTCTAAACACTTGTTGAACAAAACTCTTACACCTGAAACAAAATAGTATCAGGCACGTTAAATGAAGATCCTCTTTTCCTGTTTAAATCATGTATAGCTGTTAAATAGCAAAATCAAGATCGAACATAAATCTCAATTTCTAAAATCAGACGGAAGACCTCCTCGTTGCTCGCAACGAGATCGTGTCTAGTTATTATTATTATTTTTTTCCACGAATTTTGTGCACGCGATTTCTCGAAAACTATTCGGCCGATTTCGACCATTTTTTCACAGATGATAGCCAGTGGTCATAATTCTAGAAGTTTTTTTAAATTTTAAAATCGGCACTTCCGGTTCCGATTTACGGCCGATTTTGTAAGTTTTTACGACTAATTTTGTGCAGACATAAACTCAAAGACTATCAGAGATAGGAATATGAAATTTTCAGGATAGGTAGACTATAGGTTGAAGTTGTGCACAATGTAGTTTTTTTGCGCCAATGGCGCCATTTCTATGAGCTCGCATAGGCTCGAAAATTGGGTACGAATTTCGAATCAAATTTTTCATACGTTTTGATCTGTATCTTTTTATGAGTTGATATTTTGTTTAGACACATATAACAAAAGTGGTAGATAATCAAAAGTTCTTTTCAACAAAATCAAGAAATAGGGGCTGGCCCCTTAAATTAGGGGCCAAGACAGTCATAAACTCTATTACGAATAACTTAAAAACGATAAAGATTTTGTAATGCATTATAGAAGCAAAGTTGTTGATCGTACCAATATCTATTTGAAAAAATCATTGCCACGCCCTTTTATTACGTAATTAGGGATTTTTAGGGGCCAAAGTACTTAAACTTTGACGAAAAATAACTACAGAAGTATACATATTTTGTTAGACATCATAGAAGAGAAAATGTTTGAATAAATGATTTAAATTGACTCCACTTATCAAAAGACGAACTTCTGTCCCCATTAAGGATCTAGAGGGCTGGCCCCTAAAATATTCAATCATTTGTATCTCAAAAATGATCAACAAATTCACATGGGTGTAAGAACAAAAAATATTTGTATTCTTAAGACCTTTTCACACAAATCAAGTAAAAGGGGCTGGCCCCTTTTTTTAGGGGCCAAGGCCTTCGTAAACTCTATTACAAGTAACTTAAAAATGATCAAGATTTTGTAATGCATTATAGAAGCAAAGTTGTTGATAGCAGCAATATCTGTTTGTAAAACTCATTTCCAAACCCATTGATGACGTAATTAGAGATTTTAGGGGACTAAAATATTAAATCTTTAATGTGCTGTATGTTAAAAAGCAAAACTCTTTGTTAAGCATTTTAAAGGATATTGACAATCGTATACATTATCTAAAAGGAGGTGGTTGAGGGAGAATTCTGAAATTTCATTGATAGTTTAATCGAATCGTTTAAAAAATTAAACGGAAGACCTACTCGTTACTCGTAACGAGATCGTATCTAGTTTTTTCATTCTTTTTGTCACGATATAACATCATTTACGAGGATAATTGTACATGTTATAGGATTCACCTCAGATCATGTTTATGGGTTAGAAAAGCGTCACTGAAAATTACGTTTACAATTTATTTAAGTAGTAAAATCGCAGCTATAGTTTATGCTTGACTTTTCCAACAAATCCCGATAAAACGTCACCGACCTTTCGTGTATAGTCTATTAACGGCGGCAAGTTTAACACCTTCTGCATCTCTGTCCGTTTCGTTCCATAAACAAATTAAAATAGGAATACCATTATACGACAGCTCTGAAATCTTTTTCTGCAATACGATTTCCTCTGAAAATTCCCCTGAACATGTTTTTAATCGCTTTGTTTTCATTTCCAACATCTCTGTGACTTTAACTTTCACGGAAGGAGTAATATTCCGCCAAATTTTAATCCGTTTTTTTCAGTTAGTACGAGTGAATTTTCTTTTTTATATTATGTTAAAAATATTGTCTTTTTAGAAGTAGTGCGAAATTTATCTATAATGTTAACCAAATATTTGCAACATTGATAAAATATTTTTTTTGTTACGTCATGTTTATCGAAGCGGCTTTCTAGGTCATCGCACAAAAGAAAGTACATTGTATTAAGCAATGTTATTCCCATAAATTGAAACAAAATTTTAATGTAATAAAGTATTAAAAGAAACAAAGTTATCACTTTTGGATTCATATCGAGATATAACTATGGTGCTGTACGTGATTAAATATTCTATAAATCACATGATCAATCCGTATTTTTATCCCAATCAACAACCAAAATGTAACTTATTTCTTAAATATTTCCCTTGCAGAATTGCTGCTTAAGAACAAACCGTCCGCCCTGATGCTTTTCTTTAGTGTGAAAACACCCTTTGGGTAAAAAAAATTACTTGAGAAAAAAATTTCCAGCATGCTCACCTTTATAACGTAATCTTTGGATAAATTTAACGTTCCCTTTCATCTGGATACCTCCATTTTATTTTTCATGGTTACCGTACGGTTGTTGAAACCACTATTGAAATAAAACCACTATTGAAATACTTTATTTCAATAGTGGTTGGGAATGTATTTCATTAGAAAAATCACCTTGCAACCACTATTGAAATAAAACTACTATTGAAATAAATTATTGCAATACTGGTTGGGGACGTATTTCATTAGAAAAATCACTTTGCAACCACTATTGAAGTAATGATTTAATAGAGGTTGGGGATGGATTTCATGATAAGATCTACATTACAGACACCATTAAAGTTAAACTTATATTAAATTTATTTATTTTTTATTGTAGATTGGAATGAATTACTTATAATCATAACTATAATCACTATTATCTAACACATTTGGAAAAAAAAGTTGTATATCATATTTGCAAACTATTTTGAAATGCAAGAAATCTAACGAATAATATCAAATACACAATTATGGTACAATTTTCACTGCTGTGTAAAAGTAAATAAGCAATTCTCGCAGATAAACATGCATATATATTTTTTTTTATTTAACAAACAATTCAAATACACAATTAAGGTACTGAAGACTTACATATTTTATGGTAACAGTAATCAAGACTATGGTGTAAATGTACTTATTTTAGGATTTTCACTGTTGTGCAGAAATAACCAATCCTAGCAGATTAACATATATAATTGTTTTCATATTTTTCTTTACCTTTCTCTTTCTATAGATATATCATGTTTTATGGAAATTGTAAATTATTTGTACTAGAAGACAACGTTCTAAATTGCAAGAACTTCTATTCAAAACCCCTGGATATTAAAAAGTAATTTATAGCTAATATATCATTATAAATTTATGTAATAATGAATATCACTATTAAGATAAATAATTTCAATGATGGTTGGGGATGTACTTCATTAAGACCAATATTGAATGAAATAAATTATTTAAATAGTGGTTGGGTATGCGTTTCATTATAACTACTATTGAAAGAAATTATTTCAATAGTGGTTAGTTATGAATTTCATTACAACCACTAATGAAATAATTTATTTCAATTGTGGTTAAGGATGCGGTTCATTACAACCATTATTGAAATAAAATATTTTAATAGTGGTAGAATGTTATTCTAATGCCTATTATTCTGACTGTGCATAAAACTTTCGGTTCCAGATGACAGGTGGTATGGGAAACATGACCATATAGAGGTAAATCAAAGAACATCATAATCAAACAGGAATTCATCATCTCATAAGACATACTTCTTTTCTTAAGAAACTCCCCTAGCAGAAAGGAAAGTGTTACAAACAGACATAATAATAGACATAAAACTGAAATGCATAATCAACCACTATTGAAATACTTTATTTCAATAGTGGTTGAAATGAAAGGTATCCCCAACCACTATTGAAATAAATTATTTCAATAGTGGTTGAAATGAATCGCATCCTTAACCACTATTGAAATAATATATTTCAATAGTGGTCGTAGTGAATTAACCCCCAACCCCTATTGAAAAAAAATATATTAATAGTGATTTTTATAATAATATTAATCAATAAATAAATACTCAATATACATGGGGTTTGAATATAAGTTCTGGCAATTTACAAGATGTTCACAATTGTGCAAATAATTTACAATATCACAGCACATGATATGTTTGTAGAAAGAGAAATGTAAAGAAACAAATGTAAATGTTCAAAGATAAATTAAACAAGAAATTCTTTCTAAGCTACGATTGAAAAAAAATATTTTAATTGTAGTTGTACTTCAACAGTGTCTGTAAATTGATTTTCAAAATGGAATACATCCCGGAATACTTATTAAATATTTTATTTTAGTAGTAGTTGTATTTCAATAGTGGTTGTAAAGTGATTCTTCAGATGAAATACATTCCCAACCAGTATTGAAATGATTTATTTCAATAGTGGTTGCAAAGTGATTTTTTTAATGAAATGCATTCCCAACCACTATTGAAATAATTTATTTCAATAGTGGTTTTATTTCAATAGTGGTTGCAACACACGGTCATTCTTAATTTAAAAGTCTGACTGCATTATAAATGTATAGGGAATTGAAACTAAAAAATTTTACCTTTTTTTTATCATTTCTATTACAAATCATTCTTTATAAATTGGAGTTTCCTCATAACACTCATCTGTTTTTTGGCTTAAATTTATCTTTTTTTATTTGTGTGTGTTGCCAAAATCAGATAATCTCTTTGTGCAAATCAAATTAATGTATTTCAACTAACTTTTAATATAAGGACACGGGACGGAAGAATATTTTGCTTTTATTCCTTCATATTTGGAAACAAAATTACTTTAAAGTCCACAAGCTAAAAATCAATTCAAAATTGACGCATCAATACCTAAGGGAAATTCAATATTTGATAGGATGGGTGTGATCCTTCTGTTGTTATTCTTTAGACTTTTGAAATCATAAGTCAGTTGGAGTTTTATGATATTTATTAAGCACTGTAATCGTATAGTGGTATAAAAGCAATATATAATCAATCTGCTATCAATCCAAAATATATCTCCTAATTATTAATCAAATCATAAGTATATAAATCAGTAAAATAAAATAATCAATTGTTAGAACATCCTTTCGGGTCACAGTTCATAAGTGACTTATAACGAAGTCCATTGTTAAAGGTTAATTACAATTAAGAGTCTTGCATCCGTTGACCGCTTTCCAAAGTCCAATCATCATCGAGAGTTTTATTCTTCCTGGTCATTCCGCTAACACCACGAGTTCTAACTACGCAGTTGTCCCTCTCGGTCAATGACCTTTAACATTGTTCACTATACACTTATTTCGTATCGAGTGCACAACAAGCTAATGACTAATTAACGTAAAGCAGAATACAATCATAATATTATATTTCATATATATACGGCTATCTGGTTACATACGTCCCCCTAACAAAAGAAATATCCCCGAGGGAGATTTCTTTCGCCAGGTGCCCGGTGTGAGAAATTATCCTTCAAACTCTTCTAGGTCAGATGAACTTCCTGGTGACATACCGGTCAGAACATCTATGTTAAGAGGTTGAATGAAGTGACCAATTTCCTATACCGGCTTGAGACACAATAATAGTCTTTCAACAAATATGTATAATTCACTCATGACAATATATAATTGTTTAGCAATTCATGCAAAAGTCAGTAATAATCATATATACTTTTGACAACAATAGTAATCAATACAAAATAATCAAAATCAAATATAATTGCAATTAGATACAATCAGAATTGTCCAATGTCCAAAGTTCCACACAGGTAACATGTAAAGTCCATTATAAAATGTTAATTCAAGCATAAGCGCCGCTAGAATTATAATAAAATACATAAGCATTTATAAATGTTACACAGTCCAGCGTACATAAAAGTTAAACTAAAGTTATCGGTTTCACACAATTGCATCCATTTCGAATAATCGGAACGATAATCAAGAAAACGTTGTGTAATTCGGATTCGAAGAATTCCATTCGCAGTTATCAGCTCACCACATTTGATTTCAAATATGACATTACATAATTATTTCAAAAACATTTTACATTTTCACAAATTTTAACATATTGAATACACAATTTTCATAAGCACACCAACGGCACTTCCTGCGCGAATGGCGAGTTTGCTCCTCGCGGAACATCGACTGCGTTCCTCTATTTCTTAGACATCAACGCCCTTTCTGCAAGGTAAACGCGTGCCAAGTCTGGGTCCGGTCCATAGCGTTCAGGCCTCGGATAATCGGAGTTCCTATTCGCTCCGGTCAACTGGTATGCTAATTCTTCAGTGATTGGTCCAATAGCGTGAGCGTCTGCAATTGATCGTCGTGGTTTTCCATAACGGCGAGGTCTCTTTGGGGTTGTAGTGTCCTTTACTATGGGGTTCATTTCAATAGTCTCTTGGGAATTTCGTTGATCAGGATTAACACCAGACAAATTGTCTCTGCCAGAACTTTCCTCATCCCCGTCACCACCCCTTTTTCGACAACCCGACCAGCAACCACGACACTTATATCCTAACTTTTTGATAGTTTTACGTTTCATGATACAAATTCCGAATACAATTATTATTGCCAAAATCAAAAATACATAAAACCAAAGACTTCCCACCCAAGGTAATGATTCCATAGGTTGTAGTTCATTGCTTACTGGCAATTCCGCCATTAGTGTGTCCATAGGGAAAACTTTAATATCCTTTAATTTATCGGGGATCTTAATGTGTCCCATCCCCGGGAATTTGATGTTAAGGGGATCCCAAAGTGTGTATGTGTTGATGCCATCAATAAAATTTTGAAAGGAGTCCGACATATTAAATTGACTTTCTCGATTATAGTAAGGAGGAAGTAATAATGAACCATGAAAACCAGAACATCCTTGTCCCAAATTTAAGATATCTATTGGGGCCTTAACCTTTTGACTTTTAGTGATTTGACCGCATTTTATATTTATCTCGAGCAATTCTGAAGAAGTGATTAACCATTTGCCTTCCTTTAAATTAACTGCATTAGGATCAATCAGATTATTTTCTACCGAAATTGAACACCGCCTTTCTATTTCCGGAACATCATCCTGAAATATTTTCATGATACACGATTTACTTGAACTTACAGAGTAAAAAGGTTTATCAATCGAGCAGAAATTTCCGTGCTGTTTCATACAAGAATTCATTTCTATTTTATTTAGAGTCGTAAATGTACTTCGAACATCATCTATTGCAACCGCATCCGTGTTTATGTCGTACTTAGCTAATAAGTTTGATTGATTTGTCCTACTATTTGGCACCGGAAGATTATGAATTTTGAACATTTCAAATTGTTTACTTGCATCCAAAAGGGGTATTGTCATTACAACTATTAGATCCGTTTCTCTGATTAGCGTTGTACACGGTAGAATTTTGTAATACGACCAAAGGTCAGTATCAGGGTCATAAGGAAGCTTAAAGTGGGGAGGTAACTGATTTGTTATTTCCGATAAGAGTTGTTTCAGGTCCGCGGGAGAAATGATAGTTGGAGAGAGATGTCCCAAAGAAAGCATATTTAACCGCAAACGGAGTTGTTGCAAGTGATTTCTAGTTACGGAAACGATTTCCGTGAGACCGCTTATCGTCCTGTCAAAGTGTATGTATAGGTCATTAAATCTTTGCATTGTATAAATTTCCTGTTCTAGCTTTGTCTGTCCTGCAATTGACTCCTGAAGACTACTAATAATATCGTTAATTGTTCGACGATTTTCAATTATATTTTGCTGATTACCTTTTATAAAGGTCATGCTGTTTGTCAGTACGTGTTTAATTTTTTCTTGATCTGTCGCCAATTGTCTGATATTAGCCCGAATACTGTTTAAATCTGCTTCGTCCAAGGTACCAAAAAGAAAAGATAGAACCTTCCCTACTACCGGTATTAATGCTCTTTTATTCTTTTGGCGCATAAACTTAATTTCGCGTATCTCTTCCTCCAAATACTTCCTGTTAGCTTTAAAATTAGCAATTTCAGTCGAAAATTTCTGTCCCATTTGATATACCCTAAGAATTTGTTTGATCTGTATTGTCCCGTTTTCAGTGTCGTGGGATATAATTTCTGATTCGTCCCTTACCGATTTAGTTAATATATTCTTTACTGTTTCTAATTCAGTTTGCAAAGATTTCAGGATACTGTAATAGGGATCTAAATTAATAGTTGTAACCGCCGTCCATTTCCCTTGGACCACCGAGATGTCTTTGACTTTTTCAAAAATCACACTCTTTCTTACAATGTTATTTGCCCAAATCATCCCAAAAATCCAAGAGGAAAGGAGAACTGTCAGTAGCAGCTTCATCCTACAATTAATAATGAAGAGTTCGAGTACAAGGACGCTTACAGAAAAGTCTTTCAAATTGATACATCCAACCAATTACATTTCTTCGTGTTTCTGTCATTTCTACTACTCTGGAATGAGTTTCAACCAAATCGCAAGGGAAGTGTTTCTTCATAAAACTAATAAAAGAAGGGTAGAGTGGCCATGCCCCGTGATTCTCTAATATTAGTGTTTGTATTGTTACAATTCTCTGAAATTCAGCATTTATTTTACGTCTAGTTGGTCGATTTTGCTCTGCGATTCTTTGATATTTCATAATCTGGGCCTGTACTAGGTCGGGTAAGGTACCAATCATCTCGCAGATTGTACTTAACGGTATGTCTTCATCGTCAGAGGTCATTGGTATCGGGGCCTGAGGAATTTCTACTCGAATGTGGGAAATTTCGTGAGTTTTAGTCGACTTTTTCCTTAGAAGACCATGCTGTAACATTCTTAGACTGGGGTGTAATGATTCAGAAAACTCTTTTATTTCTGGTTTAGGTAAAGTTAAATGTTTTGACCATTCACTTTCTGGTTTTGGCTTAGGCTTGGGTTTTTGTGATAATTTTTTCGATTGTGAGAAAGAAGCAAGTGAACGAGGTATAGGTCGTGGTTCAGACATCTGAAAAGAAGGTAAATATTTGATATTTAGAATAATCTAATACGCCATTTATCCCAACCTAAATGACTCCCCGTTCGCATCCCGAAGTACCTCCCCGCTTAATGGTCTAAATTCCATCACCACCCCTTCCCTACCCAACCTGAAGGTGTGGGGAACAGCGTCGTTGTCTATTACATATCGTAAATATACGGCCTCCTCAAGGCCAATTTTATCCAGAAGTCTACAATTTTCCGCGTAGTTATTTTCTATTTTGCCCATTCTAGTTATATTTGCGACAAAACTCGGACTAAGTGTTTCAAAAACACCTAATCTTCTGATAAAATTGTCCGCGTAATTATTTATCCTCTTTAACTCTTTAATCATTTCGCGTTTTGGCTCTATGGCCGCATTTGCCAATCGGTGATATTTCATTATTTTGTCTAAAACGGGTGGGGGCAAGTCTGGGTAAATATCCTCGCCACTGAATGGTTCCCTACGTGCTTTCGGACCTTCTGCCATTTCTTAACAGTTCAGTTTTTCTTTAGCACTTCGTTTTATCCTGGTCACGGCACCATAAAAGTCTATGTGATCCTTCTGTTGTTATTCTTTAGACTTTTGAAATCATAAGTCAGTTGGAGTTTTATGATATTTATTAAGCACTGTAATCGTATAGTGGTATAAAAGCAATATATAATCAATCTGCTATCAATCCAAAATATATCTCCTAATTATTAATCAAATCATAAGTATATAAATCAGTAAAATAAAATAATCAATTGTTAGAACATCCTTTCGGGTCACAGTTCATAAGTGACTTATAACGAAGTCCATTGTTAAAGGTTAATTACAATTAAGAGTCTTGCATCCGTTGACCGCTTTCCAAAGTCCAATCATCATCGAGAGTTTTATTCTTCCTGGTCATTCCGCTAACACCACGAGTTCTAACTACGCAGTTGTCCCTCTCGGTCAATGACCTTTAACATTGTTCACTATACACTTATTTCGTATCGAGTGCACAACAAGCTAATGACTAATTAACGTAAAGCAGAATACAATCATAATATTATATTTCATATATATACGGCTATCTGGTTACATGGGCCGTTTGAGGTTTAATACTAACTTAAAACATTTTGTGTTTTCATTGCTTATGAACATATTTTACGATCGATCTGCTTTATTTCATTTACCTGACACTATCCAATAAATTGATGTTTGATAACTTTGATCTCAGTGAATTTATGTTTTTTAAAATTCGTTTAATATGTTCGTTTGATTATGCAATCATTTTTTCTTTGTGTTTGGGTCCGTATATTTCAATTCTCACTGATTGTCTACGCAGTTTGCACGTGAAAGCTGATAAACTTCCGTGAAATTGGAGAAACCAGTATTTTTTGTTGTTTCCTGCCTATTGTATTTATCTGCTGTAGTTTCACCTGTGGCCGTCTTATGAGTAGAAACTTATTGGACGGATGCAGGACAAAAAGAGATTTCCAAAGACGACCATTTATGCACATATTAATTATCTTAATTAAAACTTATCGGTCATAAACCTTTAGCACCCTCAGTAATTCCAATTTTTAATTTTAATAAACGCAAAGATTTTGTATAGATTACCATTCTATGAAATATTTTTCTAAGCTGTTGAAGATTCCTCGGTTAAGGTTAGTGGCAAGAACATTGAAAAACAACGGCCATTTTTCTCCAGAAAGTCTTCATCGTCATAAAAACTTCGGTCTACCTGTCAACATTATACTTAACTAATCAATATTGCGACTACGTACTAGTCACAACTAGCATTGTGTATAGTCTCAAATCTTTATTTCTGGCTCAATACGGCTATTGAAATTACTTTTCAACACATTTGCAAAGATATATTCGTATAGATATAGAAACAAGAGTTTAAATTTAACTTTTGTTCACTTATATATTGATGTTTGATCCAACAGAGTAGACTAGATGTAATTTCTTTGCACGCGTTACCTATCATTTTGTATATATTTGGTTTTTCCACTTTCAGTTTCTATAGTTTCAAAATGGCTGATCATATACACTGGGCTGCATTGCTCTTTGGCACCGTTGTTTTGTTTGTTTGTGATTGCGTAAGTACAAATATTATAACGTTTACTCATTACACCTTCTTGATATACGGTTAAAATCTTTATCTCGTGTTGACAACATTGATCAAAGTTTATTATGCTCTGTAAAAACATTAACTAGTTTATATCATTAAATAATGAAAATATGATATTGAGGTGGCATTATTGGTCCATGTAGAATATAGATGCTACCATGCGCAAGAGGTACAAGTTGTTAATGTTTTAAAAGAAGCAAACCATTACATGTCTATGGGTGACCAATTCAATATAGCTGACTATCAGTCCACACGTCAATGTATTTAAATCCCGATTGCACTTAAACTGTACATTTACAAGCCTAAGCTATCTCGTCCGATTTTTTTTGTTAGTGAAAAATGGATTCATGCTACGTATTAGTTTATTTAGGCTTACGATTTTTGAAATTTTAATTGTTAGAGCCACGAAACGCCTGTAATTGACTGTCATACAATCTAATTAAAGCTGAATATTATTAATAAATAGACACAGTCACACATGTACAGGTATATACACTCTTCAATTTTGTTACACCCAATTGCACACATGAAACTCAAAGCCGACGTGTAGTGTCCCTTCCATGGCTTAAGCTTTTGTGCTTTTATAGCGTTGTACACGGTAGAATTTTGTAATACGACCAAAGGTCAGTATCAGGGTCATAAGGAAGCTTAAAGTGGGGAGGTAACTGATTTGTTATTTCCGATAAGAGTTGTTTCAGGTCCGCGGGAGAAATGATAGTTGGAGAGAGATGTCCCAAAGAAAGCATATTTAACCGCAAACGGAGTTGTTGCAAGTGATTTCTAGTTACGGAAACGATTTCCGTGAGACCGCTTATCGTCCTGTCAAAGTGTATGTATAGGTCATTAAATCTTTGCATTGTATAAATTTCCTGTTCTAGCTTTGTCTGTCCTGCAATTGACTCCTGAAGACTACTAATAATATCGTTAATTGTTCGACGATTTTCAATTATATTTTGCTGATTACCTTTTATAAAGGTCATGCTGTTTGTCAGTACGTGTTTAATTTTTTCTTGATCTGTCGCCAATTGTCTGATATTAGCCCGAATACTGTTTAAATCTGCTTCGTCCAAGGTACCAAAAAGAAAAGATAGAACCTTCCCTACTACCGGTATTAATGCTCTTTTATTCTTTTGGCGCATAAACTTAATTTCGCGTATCTCTTCCTCCAAATACTTCCTGTTAGCTTTAAAATTAGCAATTTCAGTCGAAAATTTCTGTCCCATTTGATATACCCTAAGAATTTGTTTGATCTGTATTGTCCCGTTTTCAGTGTCGTGGGATATAATTTCTGATTCGTCCCTTACCGATTTAGTTAATATATTCTTTACTGTTTCTAATTCAGTTTGCAAAGATTTCAGGATACTGTAATAGGGATCTAAATTAATAGTTGTAACCGCCGTCCATTTCCCTTGGACCACCGAGATGTCTTTGACTTTTTCAAAAATCACACTCTTTCTTACAATGTTATTTGCCCAAATCATCCCAAAAATCCAAGAGGAAAGGAGAACTGTCAGTAGCAGCTTCATCCTACAATTAATAATGAAGAGTTCGAGTACAAGGACGCTTACAGAAAAGTCTTTCAAATTGATACATCCAACCAATTACATTTCTTCGTGTTTCTGTCATTTCTACTACTCTGGAATGAGTTTCAACCAAATCGCAAGGGAAGTGTTTCTTCATAAAACTAATAAAAGAAGGGTAGAGTGGCCATGCCCCGTGATTCTCTAATATTAGTGTTTGTATTGTTACAATTCTCTGAAATTCAGCATTTATTTTACGTCTAGTTGGTCGATTTTGCTCTGCGATTCTTTGATATTTCATAATCTGGGCCTGTACTAGGTCGGGTAAGGTACCAATCATCTCGCAGATTGTACTTAACGGTATGTCTTCATCGTCAGAGGTCATTGGTATCGGGGCCTGAGGAATTTCTACTCGAATGTGGGAAATTTCGTGAGTTTTAGTCGACTTTTTCCTTAGAAGACCATGCTGTAACATTCTTAGACTGGGGTGTAATGATTCAGAAAACTCTTTTATTTCTGGTTTAGGTAAAGTTAAATGTTTTGACCATTCACTTTCTGGTTTTGGCTTAGGCTTGGGTTTTTGTGATAATTTTTTCGATTGTGAGAAAGAAGCAAGTGAACGAGGTATAGGTCGTGGTTCAGACATCTGAAAAGAAGGTAAATATTTGATATTTAGAATAAGCTAATACGCCATTTATCCCAACCTAAATGACTCCCCGTTCGCATCCCGAAGTACCTCCCCGCTTAATGGTCTAAATTCCATCACCACCCCTTCCCTACCCAACCTGAAGGTGTGGGGAACAACGTCGCTGTCTATTACATATCGTAAATATACGGCCTCCTCAAGGCCAATTTTATCCAGAAGTCTACAATTTTCCGCGTAGTTATTTTCTATTTTGCCCATTCTAGTTATATTTGCGACAAAACTCGGACTAAGTGTTTCAAAAACACCTAATCTTCTGATAAAATTGTCCGCGTTATTATTTATCCTCTTTAACTCTTTAATCATTTCGCGTTTTGGCTCTATGGCCGCATTTGCCAATCGGTGATATTTCATTATTTTGTCTAAAACGGGTGGGGGCAAGTCTGGGTAAATATCCTCGCCACTGAATGGTTCCCTACGTGCTTTCGGACCTTCTGCCATTTCTTAACAGTTCAGTTTTTCTTTAGCACTTCGTTTTATCCTGGTCACGGCACCATAAAAGTCTATGTGATCCTTCTGTTGTTATTCTTTAGACTTTTGAAATCATAAGTCAGTTGGAGTTTTATGATATTTATTAAGCACTGTAATCGTATAGTGGTATAAAAGCAATATATAATCAATCTGCTATCAATCCAAAATATATCTCCTAATTATTAATCAAATCATAAGTATATAAATCAGTAAAATAAAATAATCAATTGTTAGAACATCCTTTCGGGTCACAGTTCATAAGTGACTTATAACGAAGTCCATTGTTAAAGGTTAATTACAATTAAGAGTCTTGCATCCGTTGACCGCTTTCCAAAGTCCAATCATCATCGAGAGTTTTATTCTTCCTGGTCATTCCGCTAACACCACGAGTTCTAACTACGCAGTTGTCCCTCTCGGTCAATGACCTTTAACATTGTTCACTATACACTTATTTCGTATCGAGTGCACAACAAGCTAATGACTAATTAACGTAAAGCAGAATACAATCATAATATTATATTTCATATATATACGGCTATCTGGTTACATGGGCCGTTTGAGGTTTAATACTAACTTAAAACATTTTGTGTTTTCATTGCTTATGAACATATTTTACGATCGATCTGCTTTATTTCATTTACCTGACACTATCCAATAAATTGATGTTTGATAACTTTGATCTCAGTGAATTTATGTTTTTTAAAATTCGTTTAATATGTTCGTTTGATTATGCAATCATTTTTTCTTTGTGTTTGGGTCCGTATATTTCAATTCTCACTGATTGTCTACGCAGTTTGCACGTGAAAGCTGATAAACTTCCGTGAAATTGGAGAAACCAGTATTTTTTGTTGTTTCCTGCCTATTGTATTTATCTGCTGTAGTTTCACCTGTGGCCGTCTTATGAGTAGAAACTTATTGGACGGATGCAGGACAAAAAGAGATTTCCAAAGACGACCATTTATGCACATATTAATTATCTTAATTAAAACTTATCGGTCATAAACCTTTAGCACCCTCAGTAATTCCAATTTTTAATTTTAATAAACGCAAAGATTTTGTATAGATTACCATTCTATGAAATATTTTTCTAAGCTGTTGAAGATTCCTCGGTTAAGGTTAGTGGCAAGAACATTGAAAAACAACGGCCATTTTTCTCCAGAAAGTCTTCATCGTCATAAAAACTTCGGTCTACCTGTCAACATTATACTTAACTAATCAATATTGCGACTACGTACTAGTCACAACTAGCATTGTGTATAGTCTCAAATCTTTATTTCTGGCTCAATACGGCTATTGAAATTACTTTTCAACACATTTGCAAAGATATATTCGTATAGATATAGAAACAAGAGTTTAAATTTAACTTTTGTTCACTTATATATTGATGTTTGATCCAACAGAGTAGACTAGATGTAATTTCTTTGCACGCGTTACCTATCATTTTGTATATATTTGGTTTTTCCATTTTCAGTTTCTATAGTTTCAAAATGGCTGATCATATACACTGGGCTGCATTGCTCTTTGGCACCGTTGTTTTGTTTGTTTGTGATTGCGTAAGTACAAATACTATAACGTTTACTCATTACACCTACTTGATATACGGTTAAAATCTTTATCTCGTGTTGACAACATTGATCAAAGTTTATTATGCTCTGTAAAAACATTAACTAGTTTATATCATTAAATAATGAAAATATGATATTGAGGTGGCATTATTGGTCCATGTAGAATATAGATGCTACCATGCGCAAGAGGTACAAGTTGTTAATGTTTTAAAAGAAGCAAACCATTACATGTCTATGGGTGACCAATTCAATATAGCTGACTATCAGTCCACACGTCAATGTATTTAAATCCCGATTGCACTTAAACTGTACATTTACAAGCCTAAGCTATCTCGTCCGATTTTTTTTGTTAGTGAAAAATGGATTCATGCTACGTATTAGTTTATTTAGGCTTACGATTTTTGAAATTTTAATTGTTAGAGCCACGAAACGCCTGTAATTGACTGTCATACAATCTAATTAAAGCTGAATATTATTAATAAATAGACACAGTCACACATGTACAGGTATATACACTCTTCAATTTTGTTACACCCAATTGCACACATGAAACTCAAAGCCGACGTGTAGTGTCCCTTCCATGGCTTAAGCTTTTGTGCTTTTATTTCTTTTTGTGCATTTTCTTTTTGGTGATAATGCATTAACGTGTATATTTGATATTCACCTGGCTTCAAAAAATTGCATAAAATTTTGATAATATCGCGACCAAGTAAAACGACTGTTATGGTAGGTTAAGCCACGGATGCTTGCGGATTTTAGCACTTTACAAATAACGCCATTTCTAACTTTTCTAAACTTTAATCTGCGCATGCTCAATAAACAAATCAAGTCGTACATAGAATATTTCTTATAATATGACATCTCCTTTTTTTCAAAGGAATTGGAAATTAACTTTAATTACACCATAAATTTGATGTATTAATTACATTGTACACAAATAATGACAATTAACTGAAAAGCCAAAATGTTGGTTTGTAAATATATTGACAGTAGATTGTATCAAATGTCTAAATTACACTTCATCATTGTTAATATAATGACTGATAATATATTTATAATTTCAAATTAAAGACAACAGAGTATTTAAAGATTCAGTATCTGTTTTGGTTTAACAATCCTGCCTGATCTGGTAACATATGGCTTGTCATTTTGTACTGGTTTAGGGGAGGCAAGGTTGGGCTGGTCACCTAATGTATTAGATGTAGTAGACATGGGTTGGACAATGTCTGGGTCAAATGTCTCAGGCTTTGGTTAAGTTTGAGTAATAGGCTGTGGGGATATTATTGATAGGTTAGGGGTTTCAATATCATTTTCTGCCTTTTCCCTGGACCTAAAGATTTGCCTTCTATTTCTCCTATAGACAGAGCCATTGTGTGTTTTAACAATATATGATCTATCATTGTGAGGTTCTAAGACAATTGCTGGCCATGGGGTCCATGTCTTGGAATTTAGCTGAACTCTAACGTTATCTCCCTTATCCAAAGGTGGTGATAATTTTGATCTTTTGTCATAATTTTGTTTTGATTTCATCTTATCACTCATCATGGAGTGTTTGACATCAAACTGGTCATGGACATAAGGTTTTAACAAGGAGGGGTGCAAGGGCAAGTCTGATCGTAACCTTCTAGACATTAGTAATTGGGATGGTGAAAGACCAATACTGAGGGGTGTTGAACGATAAGCATGGAGGGACATAAATATGTTGTGTCCATCTTTCTTAGACTTTATCAACAGACGTTTGGCAGTTTGGACAGTTCGTTCGGCGAGTCCATTAGACTGGGGATATCTGGGACTAGAAGTTCTGTGGTTAAAGTTCCACTGTAGGGCAAAATCCCTAAATTCATGACTAGAGTATTGTGGACCATTATCCGATACTACTTTCTCTGGAATACCATTTCTAGAGAATGATTCTTGTAATTTAGAGATAACTCTCTGACTAGTTGTGTTTTGAAGTTTGAAGATTTCAAAATATCGACTGGAATAATCTACGACTACAAGAAAATCCTGATCTTCCCATGTGAAAAGACAGTGGCAACAACTTGCCATGGGTATTCAGGTACTTCTGTCATGTTCAAAGGTTCCCTAGGTTTTGAGTTGCAGTGGGTAAGGCATGTAGTGCAAGTAAGAATCATATCACGTACTTGTTGTGATATACCAGGCCAAAACATAGAGTCTCGGGCCCGTCTAAGGGTTCTCTCTACCCCTGGGTGACCTGTGTGAAGTTTCTGCAACATCTCATATTGCATTGACCTTGGAATGACAATTCTATTCCCTTTCATGACTAAATGATCTATAACAGACAATTCATCTCTAAAATTCCAGAAATCTCTTACAGAGAGTGGACACTGAGCCATGTGCTCTGGCCAACCATTAAGGATAGTACTCATTCAGGTAACTAACTGAGAATCTTGAACAGTTTCTGACCTGATTCTGTCAAGACATGTGTCACTAATGGGTATAGTGCTAGATATCATGTGAACTTGGGCTTCAAGATCATCAGATATAGATGGACATGTATCAGGTAAGTATTTTCGAGACAAAGTGTCAGCTACTGGAATTTTCTTACCAGGAACATGTGTAAGGTGAATAGAATACCTTTGAAGCCGTAATATCATGCGCTACAACCTAGCTGGCGCTGAGTGAATGGGTTTTTGCATAATCGATACCAAAGGCTTGTGATCAGTTTGAACTGTCACATCTCTACCATAAATGTACTGGTGAAAATAACTACACCCAAATACAATAGCATACATCTCTTTCTCTATCTGAGCATAATTTACTTCACTAAGAGTCAGTGCTTTTGATGCATAACAAACAGGTTTGCCATCCTGCAATAATGTAGCTCCTAGACCATACTTTGAAGCATCTACTTGCAATACTACGTCTTTACTGGGGTCAAAATATGAAAGAACAGGTCCTGGAGACCTTGTAAGAATGGACTTGACCTTGTTAAAGGCTTCATCTTGGGCTGCATCCCAAACAAATTCAGACTTACACGATAATAGCATTCTCATTGGAGCAGTTACCTCTGACAAGCTTAGCGCAAATTTTGCTAAATAGGTAATCATACCTAAAACAGTCTCAAGCTCACTGCGATTCTTAGGGGGCTGCATCTCGCTGATGGCTTTGACCTTTTTGGGGTCAGGCTTAAGACCGTGACCTGATATTATGTGACCAAAATAATCTACTTTTGTTTCACAAACAGCAAGTTTTTCAGGATTAAGCTTTATGCCTTTCTCTCTGCATCGTTGCAGAACTGCACGCAAGTTTGTATCATGTTCTGCTTTGGTCTTGCCATATACAGGAACATCGTCAACTATAGCAACTAAACCTGGTAAATCTTCAAAGCATTCATCAATTTTGCGTTGAAATTCATCTTGTGATGACTTCAGACCAAAGGGAAGTCTTAGAAATCTATACCTGCCATAAGGGGTAATGAAAGTACTATAGTAGTCAACATGCTAGACTCCTCTGTGAGTTTCAATGTCCAATGGCCACTACGAGCATCTAGTTTCGTAAAGTACTTTGCTTTAGAGAGCTGTGGAAGAACATCATTGAGAGTTCTCATGGGGTAGTGTGGGCGACGAATAGCCTTATTTAGATCTCGTGGGTCTAAACAAATTCTAAGTGTTCCGTTAGGTTTTTCAGCAATAACAAGGGAATTAACCCATTGGGTTGGTTCTTTGACCTTTGTAATTACCTTGACCTTTTCCATCCTATCCAATTCTACCTTAAGCTTTTTAGATATGACGTGCGGGACCCTACGGGGTAGGGTGAATAACTGGTTGTATAGTTGGGTCAACTTCAATTTTAACTGCACCTGGGAACAGACCTATACCTGTAAATATATCTCGGTATTCGGCAACTACTTGATCTTTATCGAGGGACTTGGAAGGTGGGGTCAGATTAACCGAGTCAACTAGTTTTACAAGTCCTAAGTTTAAACATGATGGTAACCCCAAGATAGGCAGAGCCTTTTTCCCCTGTGGATCAATGACATGAAAGTCTATCTGTACCCTTTGACCCTTGCAATCAATATCTAGACTGCATACACCTACTGACTTAAGTGCGAAACCCCCATACCCTAAGAGATTTTGAGCCGGACGGAGAGGGCATGACACTTGCATACATGTACGTCTATATACACTGATGGGGAATACATTTACTTGTGAACCTGTGTCTAGTTTACAATTTACACTGCTGTTTGACCCTGCATGCAATACATTCAATTCAGCAAATGCTTCACTATTTGTGACACTTATACATGATTTTGCAATACAATCAATAAAGAAACCATCATAATGATCATCTACATCATCATCTACATCAACATTTTCAAATGATTGACACACATCATCATATTCATCAACACCACTATATTCATGAATTTCACAAACACTTTTGCACACTTTTGAGAAATGATTCCATCGTCGGCATTTGGTACACTGCTTTCCTTTTGCGGGACACCGGACATCTTTGTGATGGTCGAAACCACAGTTCTGACACTTATCTTGATGCGCGTGTGCGTTGTCTTGTCCCCGGTGATCGGCTCGTCCTCTATGAGAAGTTCCTCTTCTGCGTGACGGTACTGTGGATCTGTGAGCGCGAATGTTTCCTCGGCCGCGTCCCCTGGAATAAGGTCTGCCACGAGTCACTGCACTGACATCCTTCGGAATGGTAGAATTATCTGCTCCAGGTGGCCCCATCGTCTTCAGCTGCTGCTGCGAGTATTCAAAATTTTGAGCAATTTGGATTGCTTTCTCCAGAGGGAGTTGTGTCCCTTCGTTGATCAGTCTCTCTCTCACCTTAGCTGAGTTTGTGCCAAATACAAGGCGATCTCTAATCATTTCATCTTCTGCTCTACCAAATGCACAGTCTTTAGCTAACAGACGCAAGCGGGTAATATATTGCTCCACTGGTCGTGCACTTTGTGTCTCGTTATTGAAAATATATCTCGAAAAGACTGGATTATGCTTGGGCTGTACGTATTCTTGAAATTTCTTGAAATGTACTTCTAGCGATTTACCTTCATCTTCGCTAAGAGTCCAAGTATTGTAAACATCTCGGCCCTTTTCTCCTGCCCATAGAAGTAGATATCGAATCTTCTGCTTCTCCTCTTTTTCAGCGAGAGGTCCTTCAAAAAATGAGTTCAACGCGTTGTCTGAATTTCTTCCACGCCTCGAGTGGATTTGATGCGTCCCATTGCATCTGCGGTTGGGGAATACCTGCTAGATCCATTCTGCGATTATTTTACTATGTAAAACTATAATTCTGACACCATGTTATGGTAGGTTAAGCCACGGATGCTAGCGGATTTTAGCACATTACAAATAACGCCATTTCTAACTTTTCTAAACTTTAATCTGCGCATGCTCAATAAACAAATCAAGTCGTGCATAGAATATTTCTTATAATATGACAACGACGATGTAAGACATGCGTCCACACAGGTGACACCTTTACATCGAAAAACGTAAGAAATAAACAGCAGTGTTAAAAAGTTCACCGGGATACGAAGTTGGTTGGTCACGTGATTATATCCTGTGAAGCCCGAAGGGTTTCTCAGTAGATTTGATCACGTACCAACCAAATTCATATCCCGGTGAAACCAATGAGAATGTGACATTTCAGTCCAATAGAAAAAAATGGTTCATATAAGGAAACAAATTTGCAAATGTAAATATTTCGAAGTGTTAAAGCTGAAATGAAGTCATAAAATCATTTGGTCGCCATATTAGTTTCTGCTTATTGGAGTATATTTACCGGTCGAGATAGTTACGGTCGGTTGCTCGGCATTCAGGGTGCATGGACTTCTACTTGAATGAAATATTGTATTAATATGTTTATGAAAAAGAATAAAGGAACTACAATCAAATAAACCATAAAAGGGTTTATTATTTGAATGAATTCTAAAGGTATTCGTAGTATCTGCATTACATTAACATGAAGTGCTACGTTTACCTTACACCGCTTGCACATCAAAAACGTTACATGTAGTTGTTCATTCCATGTAACAACCAAACATCGTTTTTATCAGTTTCTGTAAAACACCTCGTTTTCTAAAGTCCATGCTGTCACTGCATGATATGATACAGTTTTGGATTTGCGCATTTGCGGCACAGGAACACGTTCCTCAATGATCAAGATTTTTTTTTGAAATATGTGTGCTTGTATTTCAGTTTGTTTTGTTTCATCTTTCACTGGATATTCCTTACCAGTGCAGTGGCTGTCAGTATTTTTGTTTAAAACGCATTTCTACAAAAAATTCTGTGGGGTTGTAGGGATAGCGACGATGAGAGAGAAATATGGCGGACAATGTCTTTTGTACGACTACTGTTCAGCTTTAAAATTTGACTTGGAAAACCGGCTACGTTCTAACAATATCCAGTACGGGGTCATCTCAGAGCAACCTTTCAGAAATGAATAAACATTAAATGTTAGCCAATGAGATTCAACCATTGATTAACATGTCTTAAAATAGTTTGATAGTTAACACATCTATGCTTGGTCATCTGTTATTTCCCTCAAACCCTTTCAATCTGCTATTTTTCTTGAATCATGCCAACAACTGTAACACAGACTTATAATCTGTAACTGCAATTCGCCTTGGTTTTATTTACTTCACGTCGTACCTCAGGGATTTTAGTTTTATCGATGACAGAAATGTCCGAACTACCACCAAAGATTTCGAAAGCACCGATTTTATTGGCTATTTGAAATGTCGCTCTGGGATGACCCCGTACGGAATGTTGTTAGATCGTAGAGAAACTGCTTTACAAGATTGGCTTTCATAAGTTATTTTGATGATGTTGATCCTTTTATCTAAATCAGTTTATGGTCGTACACTTTCTGAAAGTTGTCAAATTATATCCAGTATCTGTGTTAATTCAATCGCGGTATTTATCTGTATACATGTACATGTACAGTTTACAATGGTTAAAGAAAATACACCAGGGTCCAGTTTTTCGAAAGGTGGTTAACTCTAACACCGTGTTAACTCTGTGTTAAACTCGGTGTTAAAGTTAACCACATGGTTAAACGTTTTTCAAAAGTGTGTAGGAGTTTAACCATATGTTAACTCGGTGTTAACTTTAATCCACCCCCAGTACCTTGGTTAAAGATTTAACACAGTGATTAAATATGGCCGCCGGTGTATTTTTTGCCACTTCAACTGAAAAAGTTGGTCAAAGAAGCATTTTCAAAAAATTTTAAAGTTTAAAAAATCTTACATATGATTAAAACTACGGAAAAGCAACCGACTTGACATGAAAAGTTGCAGTAATCTGTGTGATATATTCATGGAAGAAGGATTTTGCATATGGTTCATACCCTTAATGTTAAAGGATCCCTTCATTGGAAAAGGCTGACAGCAGAAAAAGGTATGTTTTTCCTTTTTTGACCTTCACATTGGTTATATTGTTGTTGTCACTTAACACATTCAACAAAAATTTCCAAAATTATTAGTGAAATGTGTACTCTAAGTACAAAAATTTTGTACAATTTTTTCCTTGAATTTTTAAAACATCAATGAGAAAAGAATTTTAGCTTCTTGATAGATAAATATTGAGTGAACATGTTAGCATAATTTTATTTTCAATGTTGTTTACTGCATATTAAGATTTATCTCCCTTTTGACAAAATGCAAGTGGTGGATCATGATTATTTTTTAAAACATCTAAATAAATGTTATGTTATGTCAAGCAATGGAATAATACTAAAACTATCCGTTTGGAGTTATTGATAATTATATTTTGTGTACATGTATTTCATATTATATCTCCCTTTTTCAGGCACGTAGCATCAGCTTTATGTTTTAAGACTTGAATATTTTAATATTACCTGAAAATTTCAAGGGAACTATTATTAGAAAGTTCATTTACTGTACTCTCAATCAAAAAACCTGATTATTCACCATTACTGAATTATAAAGAGTTTAATGTCACCTGGTTGTGAACTGCTCTGCTTATACCAAAATCATCATCTTTACATCAATATGCATGTAACTCATATTAGACTCATATGCATACAACAGGGTACATACATGCATACATAAATCAGAACATATTTTTCTGAGTATTTCTATTTTAAACAAAATGTGTGGTCAGAACTGTTAAATACATATTTGTAAATAATGAAGTGAATATGAATTCAGTTCAGTCCCAAAATATGACAATATTTGTCTTTATTTAACATTTGTTGTCTTTTTGTATATACATTTTATCCTTTTTAGCTCACCTGAGCCAAAGGCTCAAGTGAGCTTTTCTGATCACAATTTGTCCGTTATCTGTCGTTGTCGTCGTTGTTGTCGTCGTCGTTGTTGTAAATTTTTCACATTTTCATCTTTTTCTCAAGAACCACTGGGCAGATTTCAACCAACTTTGGCACAAAGCACCACTATGTGAAGGGGATTCAAGTTTGTTCAAAGGAAGTGCCACGCCCTCTTTAAAGGGGAGATAATTGAGAATTATTGAAAATTTGTTGGTATTTTCAAAAATCTTCTTCTCAAAAACTATTCGGCCTGAAAAGCTTAAACTTATGTGGAGGCATCATCAGGTAGTGTAGATTCAAGTTTGTTCAAAACATGGTCCCCGGGAGTAGGGAGGGGCCACAATTGGGGGATCAAGTTTTACATAGGAATATATAGAGAAAATCTTTAAAAATCTTCTTCTCAAAGGCTATTAGGCCAGAAAAGCTGAAATTAAAATGGAAGCATCCTCAGGTAGTGTGGATTTAAATTTTTCCAAATCATGGTCCCCGGGGGTAGGGCGGGGCCACAATTGGGGGATCAAATTTTACATAGGAATATATAGAGAACATCTTTAAAAATCTTCTTCGCAAAAACTATTAGGCCAGGAAAGCTCAACTTTGATTGGAAGCATCCTCAGATAATGTAGATTCAAGTTTGTTCAAATCATGGTCCCCTGGGATAGGGTGGGGCCACAATTGGGGGATCATGTTTGACATAGGAATAAATAGAGAAAATCTTTTAAAATCTTCTTCTCAAAGGCTATTAGGCCAGAAAAGCTGAAATTAAAATGGAAGCATCCTCAGGTAGTGTGGATTTAAATTTTTTCAAATCATGATCCCCGGGGGTAGGATGGGGCCACAATTGGGGGATCAAGTTTTACATAGGAATATATAGAGAAAATCTTTAAAAATCTTCTTCTCAAAAACTATTAGGCCAGGAAAGCCCAAATTTGAGTGGAAGCATCCCCAGATCATATAGATTCAAGTCTGTTTAAATAATAGTCATGGGGTAGGGTGAGGCCACAATGGGGGATGAATTTTTACTTAGGAATATATAGATAAAATCTTTAAAAATCTTCTTTTTAAAGACTATTTGGCCAGAAAAGCTTAAACTTGTGTAGAGGCATCCTCGGGTAGTGTAAATTCAAGTTTGCAGAATCACAGTCCCTAGTGGTAGGGTGGTTTGAATTTTTACATAGGAATACATAGAGAAAATATTAAAAAATATTCTGGGAAAGTTTTCGGTCCAAAACTCAGTACTTAGTGTGAAAGCACAGGTTATGCAGATTTAAGTTTGATGAAACCATGATTCCCTGGAGAAAAGTGGGGCCACAAAATGGGTGGGTGGGTGGGGGGGGGGGGTATATAAGAATAGAGAAAAATCTTCATACAGGTACAACAACAAAAGGGGCTTGGTATTTACCAAAAAATAAGAGTTGGATAAAGATTGGCAGATTTTCAATTTTTTCTTAGCAAGATCTACTGTACTCAGTTGTCTAGATATTTTGATACTGTAATGCTCATTTGATTAGAATTAAGGCTATTGTTGCTCAGGTGAGCGATGTGGCCCCTGGGCCTCTTGTTAATTCACAGATTTGCATGATACAGGAATGAACTGCCTGCATTGTTTTTATTGTAGAGGACTTGGAGACACTGAGAAAGATGAGTATTTGACGACAACCCTCCTCTAAGCCTCAAACACCATGCACCAAGAGAAGGAGAACAATATTGTGACATTTAATCTAATGTCTACATCCTAATAGGCTTAAATCATAATACACATTAGTAAAAAAATATTGACATTTTTTGGTTCTCTCTCTCTCTCTCTCTCTCTCTCTCTCTCTCATTAACATCTCTAATATGTTAGTATTATGAAATTGTACAAAGTACCTTAAACTGGAAATGACAATTATAAAAGTATGTAAAACAATACAAATATAAACCTTTGCACACACACACACACACCTCTCTCTCTCTCTCTCTCTCTCTCTCTCTCTCTCTCTCTCTCTCTCTCTCTCTCTCTCTCATGAAAAACAGTAAGTTGATTACTTTATATTTGTACTTTTATAATATAAAAGTTGAGATTTTCATCCAAATATGAAATACCTAATAAATAAACTAAAGTATACATTTAATGTTACACATAGATAACTCAATTTTTGTTTATCACAGTTTTTAAGTGTAAATGTTGTATTGTTGTGTTTTTTAAATGACAAATTGTAGTCTTTAATTACCCATGATAGATAAAATATTTAATACATTTATTTGGTATGTTTTTGTCCTTGTATAAAAATATGCATTAATACTAGGAAGCCTATGATATAAATACCATTTTATTAAAAGCATATTTTTCTTTCAAATTAAGTTTACATGGAGACAAAATTATGCAGTTATCATTTAATACAAAGTGTAAAAAAAATCAAGTCCTTTAGCTCCTTCCTGTCCAAAGGTGAAATTTTATACATAGTTGAAAAATCAACCACTTCTTTCAATTGTCTCAATTTACATTACATGTAGGATATGTAAATGTAGATTTTACACAAATTAAAATAACATCTGCTATAATAACTACTTATGAAATGATCAAGAAGCAACAATATTTTTATCTTTTTATTGTATTTCTGCATCAAATAAGTAGAAAAACATGTAAAGTTTGAACATTTTTTGGGGATTTCTTATCTGTCTCCAGCTATCCGGGAGTGTTTGAATTTTATTCTAATTAAAGGCAGGCATCACACTGGTAGGTCTTAGTATTATTTTTATTATGGTTCAAAAGGTAGTAGAATTGGAAACCAGAATAAATAATATCTTCATTAATTATGATTGCTAAGCTTACTTTTAATAAAAACAAGAAATAACATGCAGGAAGGCATGTATATTTGTCACTAAAAATGCTACAATTCATCCAATTTATCAAAATAGGTCAATTGTTAGTGTCGGTGATACTTGTTTTTAAAAATGTGTGAGAATTGACACAAGGATATTGCCACATGTTTCATAATATAAGGTGAAAGATTTCGAAACCCTGCTTTTCATGAAAATCAATACATAGGGTATACATGCAAGGGACTTTCTAAGTGATGTGGTGCTTTTATAATGATAATATCATGTAGATACATGCAGTACTGAATAAGGTTTCTTATTACAAGAGGTTGGAACCCTGGAAATGATATAGAATGATGTTCAACATATAATTATATTAATAATATTTTACTAAATTCAAACTTATTGAAATCCCAAAGCAAATTTTTTTTCTTCATATATAGGAAGTAGAATTGAATTATGGGTAACCAAGTGATTGCCAAGTGGTTAACTCAGTTACCACAGTGTTAGCTAACCAATGCGTTAAATTGCTTTTATCAACAGAATTTAACCAATGCGTTAGCTAATCACTTGATTAGGATTTAACATGTCGTTATCCTTAACACAGTGTTAAAAACCACCTTTCGAAAAACCGGTCCCTGGTCAAATCATTGCATTCAATTGTTGTTTCGATCGATTGTCTGCGTATCTCTTATATACTGTGAATTTAAAAAAAATGCTACAATTTGATACGTTGAGTAATTTCACGAAGATTGATTATGAGTTGGTTTTCATATACATATGATTGATTGATTAAAAATACATCATTACAATGAAGATTTTAAACATATCTTATTTGCTTTACTTACACGTCATTATTAATCAATATTTGAATCACATGGAATCGAAATGGGTTATTGGTAACTAAATACGTTTTTGAGGGCCTTATCAGGTTTTTAAGTTTTTAAAATTTTTTTTATCATACCGTTAGTTATTTTCCACCTCATATTTTCATTGCTCGCCAATCCAATTCATCTCATACATCAATTGTTTTAACTTGCCGATAGAAGGCAGTCGGTTATGTAATATAAAAGTTAACAAATAAAAAGTAAAACGTAGTAACTGTTGTGCTTTTCTGCGGAGCTATATTGTTCCTAAATGTTTATTATGAAAAATGATTTTATTCAAGCTGAATTTATTAGTAAAATAACTAATACAAGTATTGTGATTCTTTGCATTTTGTTACCATTCAAAAACAATAGACTGATGTAAACGATCTTGTCCATATGTCTATAAGTTCATTTTTTGTACTGCAAAAACTCGATCTTTTTCATTTGAAATATTTTGTTAAAAAAAAAACCGAATGACTTGCGACAGGTTTTTGACGCTTGTGTTATATTTTTATTTGAATAATCATGCAAAAGTTCAAAATACGATTATTATTGTCTCTGTAATATTTCAAGAAACCATTGGACGGCTACAAGTTTCCGGTGTATACAACAGAATCCTGTCCAAGAAATCAGACAGAGTGGAGCGAGAGGTCATCTGCCATCAACTGTACCGAGAGTAATGGCTACTTGTGTCTTCCAAGCGAAGACCTCACAGAACTCTTAGAGTTCTGTTATTTTGACCATCAAATACTGATTGAGGAGGGTATACCTTCTTAAGATATAAAACTATTAACAGACTAGTGTAATAAAAATGTAATATTTTTTTTATGTTTAACCCTCATGTTTGTCAATGTTTTAAAAAAAATTAAGTTAATGTTTATTCAATACTAGTAATCATTGTAATATATTAAGTCAGGTATTTTAAACAATAATCTATAAATATACAGGGCCATCGGTTTCGCTAATCCATCCATGTGTGAAAATTCAAAATATTATTATAGACTACGCATATTGAGATAGACATGTGATATATATATATATATATATATATATATATATATATAAGCACAAACATTGCAATAACTCTCAATTTGACATATACATGTCCATAGTGAATGATATAGATATATATAAAGCACAGGGAATTTCACTTTTTGTTGGAGCTCCACCTCCGCCCCGACCGAGGCTTGAACTCACGACCTTAGTGAGGAACTTATTCTCCTAGCAGTGAGCGGCCACCGCGCTACCCACTCGGCCATCTAGGCAAGACAAAAATCTTGCTTTCGATGACGAACGGAACCAAGCGCGCTGGCCGCGCACTACACAGTCGCTTGAGATACAGGTGGAATACAGTTAAAAGACAATTTGAGAGGATCGGAACAATACACATTGCATAGATACACACATATATAATAAGCACACACATTGTAATAACTCTCAATTTGACATATAGCTGCCCATAGTGAATGATATAGATATATATAAATTGTTGCAATGCCGAGTGGGTAACGCGGTGGCCGCTCACTGCTAGGATAATGGGTTCCTGAGGTGGTGAGTTCAAGCCTCGGTCGGGGCGGAGGTGGAGCTCCAACAAAAAGTGAAATTCCCTGTGCTTTATATATATCTATATCATTCACTATGGTTAATTAGGTGACGTCATAGATAAACAGCGAATGAGCAATGGTGACTAAAATGAAGATTAAAGTTATAGGCATCCTCTATACAATGATTTGTGAAGATTTGATTTTTACACGATACTATTTAAAAATTTGTTGAAATCGGGGGCAGATATTTGACCATACCGCACATAGTCCTTTTTGATATTCTACTGGGTGTTCTTTCGCCATGTGACGTCATAGTTCAGCATTACGTAGGTTGAGACGGTTGATTGACGTAGAATGAAAATGTACAAAAATAATTAATTATAGTTAAAAAGTGTGGAATTGTACATTAAACGGCATTTAATGTCACTTTATTTTTTTATGAATTGATATGTTCGAAAATGAAATGTTAGCGTTTCTTTGTTTACAGAAAAGATTAAGGTTTAACAAAAGACGTGGTAAAACGTGATAAAAAGAATCTCTCATGGCTTGCGATGGTATATGATTTTTATCCAACGAATTGTTTCATCCCCAAACATGCATGCGAGGGTTTTCTTTGAATCTTGCTAAAAAGGCTAAAATGGACACACATACATACACACACAGCAGCGTTGCTATATCCCCCCTCCCCCCCCCCACCCGTAGCACAACGAGTGTTATAGATAGATAGATAGATAGATAGATAGATAGATAGATAGATAGATAGATAGAGATAGATAGATAGATATATATACATTGTATATATATATATATATATATATATATATATATATATATATATATATATATATATATATATAACACAGAAAAATAGCAACACTAACTGGAAAACGTTTTGCAGTTAGTGTTGCTTTTTTTCTTTCATTATATCTTTACCGGACACGGAGAAAATAATTTTGTGATTTGGAGATATATAGGTATAAATACAGCAAAACTCGGTTATAACAAAGTCACTGGGACCTAAGGAATTACTTCGTTATATCCGTAATTCGTTATAACCGTATAAGAAATTCATTAAATTTACATAGCTGGGGATCCAAGATGACTTCGCTATATCTGTGAATTCGCAATATCCGTGTTCGTACTAAACGAGTTTTACTGTACATTATTAATGTATTTCCAGGTTTGTGTATGTTTTTAAGAAAACGAGATTCCATTGTCGATGATTATAGCTGTCGTACTTTTGTTGAAGGATGTCCAAATACTACGTATCGAATTTATGAGGCATACAAATGTAAGTACACTGTAGCTATAATTAGTTTAAAAACAACTCAGTGGATAGAATCATGCAAAATAAACATAAAGGTTGATAGACATACCTTAATAAACGTTTCCCACTTTCAAGTAAAGAAAAGCGGGGAACAATTTTTATTCAAGAGTGTTTCAATAGTGGTTACATTAAATGATGTCATTGTTGCTACAAAAACACGACTCTAAGATATCTGTGTTATTCATTTAAAGCTGAACACTGCTCGTAAATAGGCACCGCCACACATGTACCTGGTATATAAAAAGATTTCGTTACACCCGATTGTACACCCGAAACTCAAAGCCAACGTGTAGTATTCCTCTATGGTCTTTTGATTTTTTGCATTTTTTTATTATATGTGCATATTCTGTCCGCAAACAATGCATTTACCAATTTAGTTGATCTAAGTATTCTCCTGGTTTAAAAAAAGCTGCGTAAAATTTGAATTTATTTCATCGCGACGGAATAACACGGCGACGCAAGATGAAGTTCACACAGGTGAGACATCTACAGTGAAATACTTTAAGCTACTTAGAGGTCTGCGCATTATATAGGGGTTTATCCATATCCTTAGTGTTTAATATCTATTGCATTCAGTTTCGTTGAAGTTTTGGAATGAAAACTCTGCATGGAGAGGTACTAAATGCAAGTTGATATTAAACACTATTCTTCCATCAAAATCATTATCGTAATACATGTAGCATTACTATGATTTCTGAGGTGGGCGGGTGGGAAAACCTTCCATCAGAATGCAATCATATTTAAATACATATATCAGTACACATCCACTTCTTACATGTGCACACACCCTAAAACTCTTCCACGGGTGTTGAACTTATAATGATTCATACGTCACTCTACTTCCGCTATGATATTAACCAATGAGGATCTACCCATATCCTTAGGGTTCAATATATATTGCATTCAGCTTCGTAAAGGTTTGGGAATGAAAACTCTGCACTACGATTATTCCCTTTAACAATTTTCCATTAAAGTAAAGAAATTCATAAAAATAAACCCATTTGACAACAAAACTTCTATTCCGAAATACTCAAAATAAATAACAATACCAAATATATATCTATTTTATTACCAATACAATCATTGTAAATATTATTATATAATCATACAATATATAGTTACAATTAATTGATATTCAATAATCCCGTAGTAATACATATCAATTTTAATTAATAATATTCTCAATATCATTAACAAGTCACAATACCCCAAAATGCATCACAGAATTTATACAATGTCATGCAACTTTTCTTTACTAACTCATACAATCTAGCACTCTTCACTCCATAGTCTAGAATGCATTTTTTAAACCTGAATAGTCTACCTTTTTTTAAACTGTCTCTCAACGACATCTGCCTGATACAAAGATTCTGCAAACTTTGATGCAACCCCTCCAGAGTCTACAAGTGTTGATATTCTACAATAATACTCCGCGGTATACTTTCCAAACCATTCCACATGATTCATAACTTGATCTACTCTCTCTACTGATCCTGACAATGTCATTGTAATAGCACATCCTGATCTAAAACTATGCGGCGTTTTCCCTTCATAAATTCCTGATGTTGACAAATAATATTTCAGCATCTCATAAACCACTGAATAACCGACATTCTTATCCAAACCTCTGCTATATTCTGCAACTGTTCTAACCAAATATCCCGTAGATAAATCAACATTATGTAATTTTGCAAACCAAGCAAAATCTAATAAATCTTTCACTGGACATACCATAAGATCAAGACATTTTTTAATGACAAATGAATTACTTTTACTTTTATCACCTCTAAGAGTTTTTCCAAAAGTATATTTAAACACTAATCCAGACCCATCTGCTAGATACTTAACCTCCTGAGCGACAACCAAGAAAAAATCACTAGCTCCATCACCAGTGAAAAACTGAAGTGTTAACCACGCCTGATCTCTAAACAAAACATATCTCTTCTTAACATGAAGATCATCAGGTTTTAATTCCCTATCAATAAATATTTCTATTGCCCCAACGTTTGACAGAAATATTGGTTTTGCTTGCTTTGGAAGTACATGTGCTTTAGCCTGTTCTTCTTTGATTAATTTTAAATACTCCTTAACTAAAGAAGATGCAGCAGGATTTCAAGTCTCCGAAACAATATCCCAATATCTTCCCAAACCCTGCTCATCAAATATTTTAATCAACTGCTGAATAATACACTCTACGGTTCCTGAAGCTAAGCATCTTGGGCAATTGCATTCAAAATTAGATTTAGAACCTAAAAATGGGCAACATAATTTATGTGCAATTATTTTCCTTTTAAAATCTTTCCAAGCCAAAAATCGGCTCACATCATTTGCTGTACATTTAGTTAGTGATAATGAAAAACTTCCCAAGAAATTACAAAAAAATTCCTAATAGACTATTCTTCTTCTTAAACCAAGGTGCTGACAAAGCAATTTCATCCAACTGTAAAAGTCTACTGTCAATTTCTTCCCAATCAATATGTACATCTGAAATCCTTTCCTACAATAGATATGGAATCGAAAGTCATATTTATATTTACATTAATGACACTCGGAATGCGAAAAAGGGCCATCTTAAACCAACTGAATCAAAAACGAAACCCTTTCTCAACACCTTTTTCTCCTTTCAACCCAAAGCAAACTGAACAAATTGAGTATGAATCTAGCTTTGGCCACCATATAGGAAGAGGATTCATTTTTGGAACAACAATAGGAAAGGCAACACTCTGCTCTTGAAGGAAATTCAATACAGGAAGCATCAAAGTAAAGGGTGGATACACATACAAGTTCTCTTCTCCACTAACTAACATTCTGACAAAGCACATTTACACCAGCTGATGAAGGAGTATGACACTTTGTAAAATGTATCAGAGCTTTACCATCTATTGATATCATGACATTAGAATCCAACGACATCAAGTCCGCAGAATGAGGGCCAAAAATATGATTCAACAATTGACCAAGTGTTCTCAATTAGCATAGTGTCTGCTGAGTTCAAAGAACGTGAGGGTGGATCTGAAAGATTCATAACTGAGGAAACATAAGTTAAATGTAAATCAATGTTATGTTCAACAACAAACCCAAAAATACAATTAAGAGGTATTGATTTCCCCCTGGTTCTTCCAGGACCCTTTTACTGCCATGTTATCGGACAAAACTTCAACCCTAGAACCTCACCCAAGGACTGCAATGATTTAAGAACAGCATCAGCTTCCTTTTCATGAATTGGTTCACAATTATCATTTTCACAGTAATCCCCTACTACAGTAGCACAATTCTCTATTCTAACAGAAGATGCACAAAACTTAAACCCAGTTGCATTAGTATACAACTCTATTCTTTTATGTATCTTAGTTCTCCATTTAGAACATCCGGACCAACTATCCGAAAATCTCCAATACGCAAGTTCTTCTCTCAATGAGTCTGAGACTTTTGCACTTTTATTATTCCGATGACAGGCAGAAACAACAGAATTAATTTTTCTACAAAAGGTTTACAACCTGAAACTGCTAAACACATAGAAATACATTTCACACAAAATCTTTGTAATGTCCTCAAATCAACTTCACTACTTGACAGAATTGATTCTGAATTTATGCTTGATTTTCTGAAATTTGAAGATTTTTCTGACAAAGGACTATATACGGCTTGAGCCTAAAATGGCCCCCTAAAATGAACATTGTGCTTTTACTGTAATTCTTTGCTTTATTTGTACAAATATACATTTGAAGTTTTTTCATAATTTTCATTTTGATTTTAGTGCCCACAATTTAAAAATATAACATCATAAAGTTTACCTTTTCCCGCCATTTTCTCATTTTTAGCATAAAACGGCTTGTATTGAAGCAGTTTTTCTTTTAAAAAATATGGAGCGACTACTTGAACAAACAAAATATTTTCACCAAAGATGTATCTTTCCAATACTTATAAGTGACAAAAAGTTCGTACTTGTTCAGAGAGTCGCTCTATATTTCCCGTTCGAAAAAAGATAAGAAAAATGTCAATTTTTGGTTGATTTTGATTGAATTATAAAAATAGCGTCACTTCTGACGTCATATACTGCCAGTGAGTGCATATAAATCAAATAAATAGGTGAAAAACATATTTCATGTCAACTCTTTTATAAAATAACACAACAAATTACAGTACCTGAATCATTTTAAAAAATAGCGAATTTTGGGGGCCAAATTTGACTTATATCATATATAGTTCTTTGTCATAATTTGAGAGAAAGTTTGAGACTTTTAAACAATTTTATTTCATGTTAGATCGGTAATGACTAAAAACAGCGTTTTATCAGTGCAAAAAACTCAAAATATCAATTAGGCGAAGAAATGTAACATATTTCTTTGTGATAATTTTAATTTTATTTATTTTAAATAGTTTAAATTTGTATTTCATGCCATAGTTCATTTCGATAAAATATAGAGAGAAAAGCGATTTATGCGCAATCTGCACATTCAGTGCAGAAAGGTCATATTAAATACACCCTAGCGCCAAATGAAGCATATAGAATTTTGGTTAAGCTATGTGTGTAGATTTTTAAAAAATACTTTAGATAAAAACTTAAAGACTTTTGATCGCAGGATCCAACGTCCTTAAAACAGGAATCAACTTTACGCCTTTTAAAGAATGCCACCTCTTTAGGACTGTCGGCAAAACCATTCTGTAACAATAAAAATAATTCAAATTATCATTATTTATTTATTTATCATTACTTTTCCGTTCTATACACCATACAATTAATTCATTATTTAAAATCAGTGTGTATAAAATACATATTTTCGCTAAACAACCAATCACTTCTTGTCCTTGAATAAACATCTTCCACTCGAACACGTGACTGTGTTAACAGGTGAACTAAACTCAATTATTCATTCTCTTCCTAATCAACTTACATTGTATACCCTAATTGCACTTTTTATTCTGTTAGGTTAATGACCTACTTTTTAGCTACTGACCTCTAAATATTTATTGAAAACAAGGTCCACCCACATCAAAGTTTTTTGTTTAATTATGAAATTATTAGAATTAATAAAACAATCTGTTGGTAGGAAAATGAAAAAATACGAAAGGCTTTACTAATTTAATATTTTAGTGAACCGTTGTAAACTCACATTTTGAACTTAATTTAGTCCTAATTTTCTCTATTAAAAATTTTACCCATTTTGTATCGAGTATTACATATATACAAAACCGGACTTATAGGATCTCTTAACCATTTCTTGTTTAAAACTTTTTTATTATCTGTATTTTGTTGTCATTAACATTACTTAAGTTCAATGATGAAATTTACCAGACATACATAACTTCAACCGACTTATCTAAGGTTTAAATACATTCATACAATTTTTTTTGGAAATGGTATCCATGTACTGATAAATGACAGAGCCCAAAGCATTCCTTGAAGCATATCTTCTTTCTGACAAGTGCTTTTTTAATTTAGGAAAAAAAGCCACAGGGGGTAAGTCATGTGAATTGGGAGGAAGGGGAAAACATGAAGCATTTTTTTCGAAAATTATCTCACAATCTGAGATTTAAATATATTTGCTTGGGAGCTCTCATGAAGAAGTCGAGTGTTGCGAATTCCAGAAATTGGTTTCTTCCTTTCGAAATATTTCTTAATTTCTTCAGCACATACATGTTCCTTACACCTGTACAACATATTATATACTTAACCTGTGATTGATCGACCTTTTGGAATAGCGACTTGATTTACAGGACCTTCACTATTATACATTTTTTGTACTTTAGCATCGTTATGTTATAACAAGTCGTTGTGTCTTTTTAGTCAACCATATCTTGTTATCAATTTTCCTCTGAGGTTCAAAATAATGTATTCCTGTTTCATCACTTGTAACAATTACCGATAAACACCGTCTATTACAATACTTGTCGTTTTTAAGTAGTTTTCTACTACACATTCTAACCCGCAATCGTTTTTGGTTTTTTTTTGTTAGTACATGTATATGTGGTATCAACCTTACACTAACCTTTTGGAGGCCAAGGTGTTTCTTTAAATTGTAAATACTGTCCCCGATGAGATGCTTACTAAATTTGCTATTGTTTAATTGTTAATCGACCATAAATAGTCATGAAATCGGTTAATTTAGCAAGTTTTGCATCCTTTGAAACCGTACGAGGTGCTCCAGGACGTTGCTTATCCTCAAGGTCTGTTTGGCCATTTTTAAATTTGTGACCCACCAGTAAACATGTCTCATACATTTGTTTTCATACAAATCACATAGCTCTTTGCAAGTTTCTTTCGAGTCTTTACCCGACATATGCTTTTATGTAGCCTTCAATTTCAGCCTTATTGGATGATGACTTACCAGTCATATTTACAAACAATCTCTTGAGTAGGGGTTACAGATAAGCTTCTCAAAGGAGTATTCAATGATGAAACGTGGTCAGATAAACGGCTTTGAATAGAATATGAATGACATCATGCGTGGAAATAAATTTATTACTATATATTTTAGAATGATTGAAAACCAATTTAATTTATCATTCAAAATGTCATCATTTTCTCAAATCAAAAAAATTGGAATGAATATTACAAAAAAGTGACATAAAAAAGCTCCAAACCATTGTTTGTCTAAAACTACTAATTTTGTATATAATTGAGTTTGTTTATTAAAAAAAAATGTTTTTCTTTTGCGTGTCAGGTAAATTGAAGTAATACACAAGTTTGTACCACCACAAAAGATGTAAATTTATACGGAGAAAAACATAGAAGCTGCGACTATATTAAAACCAAAACAATTAATTGAAATAATCATAATATTATTATCTTTATTTATCTATAACATTGTGTTTTGTGTATTTAGCACATTAAAACGACAATTGTTTCAAAAGTGAGAGGCGCCGGAAGGAAACTAGTACTGCCTATGCAATACTGTCAAAATGCTTCTTGCATTACTTTGAATTTGAAAAGAAATCCCATTAAGCTGTGGAATGAATGCCTAACTTTGAGTATTCAAAATTATTTTTTTTTTAAATTGAGTTAAAGCATAGTTTTTTTTTCCAAGCCTTATTAGATGTAAGAAAATTTGTTTTATAAAAACGGTTAAGTAAACCACAGTCACCACAGTGATTTTCTAATAAAGAATTCAATTTGTGACAAATTTTATGTGCTTGCTACACTTTTATAACTTTTTAAATGTACTGTACAAAATGTATGCAACCTTTATTGTTGGCAACATGTACCACACATGTATGGTATCGACGAAAAAACGAATCATACGTAAGTTAACAAAATTAAATTGCTGTTTTAAATGGTCAAATTGTTCTCACTGTTACATGTAAAAAGAAATACGTATAACAGGAAGGTATGTTGATAATGATTGTAATGCGTTATATCTTAAATCATACCTCTTCTTATACATAGATGAAAGTTGTGTGTCTATTGGTAATGCATGCTTTCTTGCTGAACCAGCCTGTATCAGGTAAAAGTTTTTTGTATATTTTACACGATTTGACAAAAAAAACATATTTTCTAAAATGCAAGTACTGGCACTGTACCAGTTATCGGCTATAATTTTACGTTTTCTTTTCGTGTTTCCTTATTTCTTAATATATTGTAATAAAACTTTTCATACTTTAAATTGTGAACTCCTTATTTATCCATCGGTTAGATTATATCATCATTTAGAACCCAAAACATATTGTTTCTGTGCTTATTAGCAAGCCCCGAATTTGCCTAGGTTTTATGATTTACTGTACCAGTTATCGGCTTCGTGATAATAACATAGTAAAATCCTTGTACATGTTGATTTTATATTCTGCAAAGTGTTGATTGAATTATGTCCCTTGCTGGGTCAGCCTATAGGTCGTAGGGGTTATTATACATAAATTAAACTCATAACATTATTCTTTTATCATCATACGGTAATGCACACAATCGTAAGCTAATCAATGCATAATTATACAATCAGGCGTTCAACTGCGCCATGAATCTCTTGGAATTTAGTGAGTTCCTTTTCTATATAAATGTTATATGTATTGATATTATATGTCAAATCAAAGAAAGGATATAATTACGTATCACAAAGAGGTCATATTCTATTTTTAACTTATTACGTCACTTCCCCCACAGCTGAAAGTGCAAAGATGTAAATCAGCGGTAAACAATGATCGTTAAAGCTCATGTTTAAAACATATTGAAGAAAGTTTTCAAGCAAACTGACTTTTCTTTATTAGAAACAGATGACTGAATTAAAAAATCTCGGATATTCGCGTGCTATAGACCCGAACCCTCAGTTTAGTCGATAACTGGTCTTAGCCAATAACTGGTACAGTACCAGTAGACCTTTGTCTCTTTTATTCATTTACTACGTTACTTGAAATGTTTTTTGATATTTTTTGTGAATCGTTTCCATTTCTCTTTCCAAAAGAACCACAGCAACGCACATCATATTAGATAATTCAAGTAACACAACTTTTGAAGATTCAACACAAGAGACACACAAGAGAAATGATTTGATCTGGATTGTAACACTGCTTGGTGTAATAACATTAATTTGTGTTTCAGTCGTCATGTATTTTCTTAAGATAAAAGGTAAGACTGGTGTAAAATGCAAAATCTTTTCTGTAGAATATGTTTTTACGAATTTGAAAAATCTTTTCTGTATAACTTAACCATATTGTGGCAATGCCTTATTGTATGTACGTACTATCTACAACGTAAATTAAAACAGGATATTTAAAATTATTCACTAAGCTTTACATACTAGTTAAGGTCTTCCGTCTTCACGGAAAACCGTTTAGTGATTCTATTGTTTTTTTAATTCTTCCTTTTACACGGACGACTTTTTGTGATTTAATTGTTATAAGGGTCTTCTGTTTCCAATGGAAGACCCTCTTGTTATTCTACGGTTTCTTTTTCTTTATTATTATGTTTTTTTCTTTTCTGACTTTTTGGATCCTTATTTCTCAGAAACTATTCAACCGATTTGCACCAAATTTTCAGGACTTCTAAATCATCAATGTCGCTACAGATTATAAAAATGCAAATTGCAAATAATAACGTCACTTCCGGTTTCAAATATTGACGATTTTGTAAATTTTTAAGGGTCATTTTGTCCACGCATCTCCTTCGAAACTAATCAAGAAAGAGGCTTGCAATTTTCAGGGATTGTAGATGAATGTCTGTATATTTCCCTCCATGCTTCCAATTTTAAAAAATGCTCAAGGCCTAGAAGCTCGCCTGACCCTGAATATTAGCACAACATTTTTATGAAATTTTTGCACATTTTCTTTCTGTCAATACTTCTTTATGTGTACATATTTTGTTAAATGATGTAAAGCAAAAGTTGTTTTAATTTGCACGGGCTTTCATTTGGTATCAAGGATAAGGGGCTGGCTCCTTATATTAGGGGCTAGGAGGGGTCTAAAGTCTTTTTACAATAACTCTTTACTGAACAATTATTTATTAATAATTATAGAAGTAAAAACGTTTATTGTACGACTGTTTATCTATGCAGTACCATACCTTAGCCATATATTACGTAATTAGGGGTTTTAAGGGGCCAGAAGTTCAAATTTTTTATCATTTATATCGAAAAAAGGAATTATTTTGGAAAGCAATCTAGGACAAAAATTGTTTAAACTAGATCTCGTTACGAGTAACGAGTAGGTCTTTCGTCCGATTTTGTTTTCATATGATACGATGAAATATCGATATTCTCTGCCAAATCTGCGATCTTGGTGAATCTAGGTTTTTTGTCTCGAGACCGAAAACGGACGAACAAAAGAGGTTTATGAAAATAAAAGCTAGGGTTTTTTATACATATGTTTAGTGTACACTACTGTTAATCATAGCAGATGAAACACCAAAGATAATCAGTTAAACTTGTGAAAAAAATGAATTGTTTGAACTCTTCTGGTGAGTACCAGAAGTGACGGTTGACAAAAGAAAACCCGTTAAATATATCTTCAATCGATTGTCTATCATTTATAAAAGTTTGTGTCTCAATCACTTACAGTGACTAAAATCTCGCTGGTATCAATTTTGTAAAAAAGGCTAAGTACCAAAGATATTTGAAATCTTGCTTGTTTTCAAGTTATCTGTAATATAGTTTACGAGTGTCTTGGCTCCTCATTTAAGGGGCCAGCCCCTTTTTCTTGAGTTCAATCGACAGTTCTCACGAACACTAACATTTTTTGTTCTTACACCCATCTAAAATTGTTGTTCATTTTTGAGATACAAATGATTGAATATTTTAGGGGTCAGCCCTCTAGATCCTTAATGGGGACAGACTTTGGAGTTTTGATTAGTAGAATTGATTAGAATCATCAATGCAAACATTTTCTTTTCTACATTGCCTAACAAAATATGTCTCCTTCTCTAGATATATTGCATCAAAGTTTAAGTACTTTGGCCCCTTAAAATCCCTAATTACGTCATAAATGGGTGTGAAAATGATTTTACCTGATAAATATTGCTACAATCAACAACTTTGCTTCTATATTGCATTACCAAATTTTGATTGTTTTTAAGTTATTTGCAATAGAGTTTACGAGTGTCTTGGCCCCTAATTTAAGAGGCCAGCCCCTTTTTCTTGATTTTGTTGGAAAGAACGTTTAATTATCTACTATATTTGTTATATATGTCTTAACAAAATATCAACTGATAAAAAGATACAGATGAAAACGTATGAAGAATTTGAATGAAAATTCGTACCCAATTTTCGTGCCTACGCGAGCTCCAAAAAATGGCGCCACTGGCGTAAAACAAAATTATAGTGCACAACTTCAGACTATAGACTACCTATCCTGAAAATTTCATAGTCATATCTCTGATAGTTTCTGAGATCAGCTCTGCACAAAATAGGTCGTAAAAATGTACAAAATGGCCGATAAATCGGTACCGGAAGTGCCGACAGAAAAAATCTCAAAAACGTATGAAGTTTACATCAAGGCTCATCTTCTCTGAAAAAATGGTTGAAATCGGTCGAATAGTTTTTGAGAAATCTTGTGCACAAAATTTGTGGAAAAAAATAATAATAACTAGATACGATCTCGTTACGAGTAACGAGTAGGTCTTCCTTGCGATTTCTGTTTTTAATCATACCATGAATAATCGATATAATTTTAGAATTACCCCCCCCCCCACACACACAGACACACACACTTTCAGATAATGTATACAAATCCCTAATTACGTAATAAATGGGTGTTTCAATGAGTTTTCCAGATACAGATATTGCTACAATTAACAACTTTGCTTTTATAATGCATTACGAAATCTTAATCGTTTTAATGTAATTTGTAATAGACTTTACGAGTTTCTTGCCCCCCCCCCCCCCCAAAAAAAGGGGGCCAGCCCCTTTTTCTTGATTTCTTTAAAAAGGTATTAAAAATACTAACAATTTTTGTTCTTACACCCATCTAAAATTGTTGATCATTTTCGAGATACAAATGTATGAATATTTTAGGGGCCAGCCCTCTAGATCCTTAATGGGGACAGGAATTCGTATTTTGATAAGTGGAATCGATTTAAATCATAAATTCAAACATTTTCTCTTCTATCATGTCTAACAAAATATGTCTACTTCTCTAGTTATATTGCGTCAAAGTTTAAGTACTTTGGCCCCTAAAAATCCCTAATTACGTAATAAATGGGCGTGGCAATACTTTTTTCTAATAGATATTGGTACGATCAACAACTTTGCTTCTATATTGCATTACAAAATCTTTATCGTTTTTAAGTTATTTGTAATAGAGTTTAAGAGTGCCTTGGCCCCTTAATAAAGGGGCCAGCCCCTTTTTATTGATTTTGTAGGAAAGAACTTTTGATTCTCTACCACTTTTGTTATATATGTCTAAACAAAATATCAACTGATAAAAAGATATAAATCAAAACGTGTGAAAATTTTGAATACAAATTCGTGCCCAATTTTCGTGCCCAGACGAGCTCCAAGAAATGGCGCAACAGGCATTAAACAACTACATGCTGCACAACTTCAAACTATAGTCTACCTATCCTGAAAATTTCATATTCATATCTCTTATGGTTTCCGAGTTTATAGCTGCACAAAATGGGTCGTCAAAAATTACAAAATGGCCGACAATTCGGTACCGGAAGTGACTACGAAAAAATTAAGAAAAATGTATGAAGTTTAGATCACGCCCAACCATCTGTGAAAAAATGGTTGAGATCGGTCGAATAGATTTCGAGAAATCTTGTGCACAAAATTTGGAAAAAAAAAAAATAATAATAATAAGAAACAGTACGAAAACAATAAGGTCTTCCGCTGGAAACGGAAGACCTTAATAACTAGATACGATCTCGTTACGAGTAACGAGGAGGTCTTCCGTTCAATTTTTCAAACGATACCATTAAAATATCAATGAAGTATCAGAATTTCCACTCACATTTCACATACAGCACATTAAAGATTTAAGGTTTTACTCCCCTAAAAATTCCTAATTACGTCATCAATGGGTGTGGCAATGAGTTTTACAAACTGATATTGTTACGATCAACAACTTTGCTTCTTTAATGCATTACAAAATCTTTATCGTTTTTTAAGTTATTTGTAATAGAGTTTTCGAGTGCCTTGGCCCCTAATTTAAGGGGCCAGCCCTTTTTTTATTTCTTTGAAAAGGTCTTAAGAATACTAACATTTTTTGTTCTTACACCCATCTAAAATTGTTGATCATTTTCGAGATACAAATGTATGAATATTTTAGGGGCCAGCCCTCTAGATCCTTAATGGGGACAGGAATTCGTATTTTGATAAGTGGAATCGATTTAAATCATAAATTCAAACATTTTCTCTTCTATCATGTCTAACAAAATATGTCTACTTCTCTAGTTATATTGCGTCAAAGTTTAAGTACTTTGGCCCCTAAAAATCCCTAATTACGTAATAAATGGGCGTGGCAATACTTTTTTCTAATAGATATTGGTACGATCAACAACTTTGCTTCTATATTGCATTACAAAATCTTTATCGTTTTTAAGTTATTTGTAATAGAGTTTAAGAGTGCCTTGGCCCCTTAATAAAGGGGCCAGCCCCTTTTTATTGATTTTGTAGGAAAGAACTTTTGATTCTCTACCACTTTTGTTATATATGTCTAAACAAAATATCAACTGATAAAAAGATATAAATCAAAACGTGTGAAAATTTTGAATACAAATTCGTGCCCAATTTTCGTGCCCAGACGAGCTCCAAGAAATGGCGCAACAGGCATTAAACAACTACATGCTGCACAACTTCAAACTATAGTCTACCTATCCTGAAAATTTCATATTCATATCTCTTATGGTTTCCGAGTTTATAGCTGCACAAAATGGGTCGTCAAAAATTACAAAATGGCCGACAATTCGGTACCGGAAGTGACTACGAAAAAATTAAGAAAAATGTATGAAGTTTAGATCACGCCCAACCATCTGTGAAAAAATGGTTGAGATCGGTCGAATAGATTTCGAGAAATCTTGTGCACAAAATTTGGAAAAAAAAAATAATAATAATAAGAAACAGTACGAAAACAATAAGGTCTTCCGCTGGAAACGGAAGACCTTAATAACTAGATACGATCTCGTTACGAGTAACGAGGAGGTCTTCTGTTCAATTTTTCAAACGATACCATTAAAATATCAATGAAGTTTCAGAATTTCCACTCACATTTCACATACAGCACATTAAAGATTTAAGGTTTTACTCCCCTAAAAATTCCTAATTACGTCATCAATGGGTGTGGCAATGAGTTTTACAAACTGATATCGTTACGATCAACAACTTTGCTTCTTTAATGCATTACAAAATCTTTATCGTTTTTTAAGTTATTTGTAATAGAGTTTTCGAGTGCCTTGGCCCCTAATTTAAGGGGCCAGCCCTTTTTTTATTTCTTTGAAAAGGTCTTAAGAATACTAACATTTTTTGTTCTTACACCCATCTAAAATTGTTGATCCTTTTTGAGATACAAATGATTGAATATTTTAGGGGCCAGCCCTCTAGATTCCTAATGGGGACAGAAATTCGTTTTTTGATAACTGGAATCGATTTAAATCATTAATTCAACCATTTTCTCTTTTATGATGTCTAACAAAATATGTTTACTTCTCTAGTTATATTGCGTCAAAGTTTAAGTACTTTGGCCCCTAAAAATCCTTAATTACGTAATAGATGGGCGTGGCAATGGTTTTTTCTAATAGATATTGGTACGATCAACAACTTTGCTTCTATAATGCATTACAAAATCTTTATCGTTTTTAAGTTATTTGTAATAGAGTTTAAGAGTGCCTAAGCCCCTAAATAAAGGGGCCAGCCCCTTTTTCTGGATTTTGTTGGAAATAACTTTTGATTCTCTACCACTTTTGTTATATATGTCTTAACAAAATATCAACTGATAAAAAGATATAAATCAAAACGTGTGAAAATTTTGAATGAAAATTAGTACCCAATTTTCGTGCCTAGGCAAGCTCCAAGAAATAGTGCCACTAGCGCAAAACAACACAATAGTGCACAACTTCAAACTATAGACTACTTATCCTGAAAAATTCATAGTCATATCTCTGATAGTTTCTGAGATCAACTCTGCACAAAAAAGGTCGTAAAAATGTGCAAAATGGCCGATAAATCATTACCGGAAGTGACGACAGGAAAAATCTCAAAAATGTATGAAGTTTATATTAAGTCTCATCTTCTGTGAAAAAATGGTTGAAATCGGTTGAACAGTTTTCGAGAAATCGCGTGCACAAAATTTGTGGAAAAAAATAATAAGAAGAAGAAATCGTACGAAAACTATAAGGTCTTCCGTTGGAAACGGAAGACCTTAATAATAATAAAAAATCGTACGAAAACTATAAGGTCTTCCGTTGGAAATGGAAGACTTAAATAATGATCTGTACAATATGCCACCTTAAAGTTTTTGTTGATGGCCCCATTAAGGTGTTTAAGGGTCGGCCCCTAAACACATTTGTACAAATATCTCGAGAACGGTTAACACTTTGTGAACACTAAGTCTTGTTGAACAAAATATGTTTATATTTGCAAGACATTCCATTTGATATCAAGAAAAAGGGACTAGCCCCTCAAATTAGGGGCCAAGAGGGCTCTCAAATCTTCTTACAATAACTCCTTACTGAAAAATAATTTGTTATTAATTATAGAAGCAAAAATGTTCTTTACATATACAGTACAATACCTTAGTCATATATTACGTAATAAGAGGTTTCAAGGGGCCAGAAGTTCAAAACTTTGATCATTAATGTCTGAAAAAGGAGAAATATTTTTAAAAAAACAATGTAGAACAACAAATGTTAAGAATGATGTTCTTAACAATATGGCAACTAAAATTGTGTTGTTTGTAGCCTCGGTAAGGAGTTAAAAGGTCGACCACAGTAGTTCAGATATCTGAAGAACGTTTAACAATTCGTGAATACATGGTGAACAAAATATGTTTATATTTGCAAGACCTTTTATTTAATATGAAGAAAAAAGGGCTGGTCCCTTAAATTATGGGCTAAAAGGGCTACTAAGTCTTTTAAAAATAACTCTTTTCTGTGCGATAATTTAATATTATAAATTAAGAAAAAGAAAGAACTTTTAAACCCTATTCTAACGCTTAAATTCATTTTATAATCGGACTATGCACTACAGAGAAATTGAGGTTTAAAACTTCATTTTTCCGGAAATTTTCATTTCACGTTCTTGGTTTAAAAAATAGCGTAAAGTTAAATGTAAAATTAACTCGTACCAAAAAAAATTGTTAAGTCGTACTTGAACACATTCGGGTTTTTTTTGTTAAGACGTTCTTAAAATCGGAAGGTATTTGTTAAGTCGTATTTAAAATCAATTGGGTTTTGTTAAGTCTTACTAGAAATTATTCGATTTATTTCTTATTGTTTTAGTTACTCTTGTTATTGGCTTAAGAACTCTGCTTCTTACAGGTACTTCTAGCTTTTCTTTCCACATTTACGGAAGACCCACTCGTTGCTTCGCAACGAGCTTTGCTCTAGTTGTTATTATTGTTGCAATTTTCAAGATAATTGAAAATGATACCTCGAGGCGATTTTTTTTATATTTTCAAAAATTCCGCTACCTGCCGTATCCGGTCCCGAGACAAAATATCCGTGTCTCTACGATATCACAAAACAATGTTAAATTTTGTGGGATAGCAGACTGTGTATTTAGACTTGTTTAAACTATTTTGTTTGATTCGTTGTAACGTAAGGTCGTCACAAAAATGTTTTTTTTTCAGTTTTGTTATTGACACGGCTTTTTTTTCAGTACAAATAATTGCATACATCATATATGCAATGGGTGAGACATCTCATTAATCTCAATAAGGTTTTATTTTGCAAAATTTGTACTCGTGAGCTCTCAGAAACTGTGTCTTAAAAAAACGAATCTTTTATAAATTCAGGTCAAGATCTCGTAAATGATTCCAGAGTGTCTGTTTGGTGCTAGAACCATTACGACGTCATGATTGATTTGAAGAATCTTTTTCCGTACTTTGGACTTTAAAGGAATTATGTTGAAAATTCAACAATTTTTTGAGATTCTATGTTAAATCATGGAAAAAGTAACCCCGATACCTATCTTCAATTTGACATTATTTTAAACAGGAGGTAAAGAACTTGTTTAATTCCGTTTTGGAGAGACTGTAGGCATTCTAGATATATTTCATTGGTCAAAAATGGTCGAAATTCCGAAATTTGTACCATTTTTTCTTTATATTTTATCAAAAATGTTCACCCGTACACCCTATGAAACAAAGCTATTGTTGTAAAGAGTCATTGAACGAATTTATACCTTAAATTTAATAAACCTGTAAATCTGTCGAGAAAAATAATAATAATAATAATAACTAGATACGACCTCGTTACGAGTAACGAGTAGGTCTTCCGTCCGATTTGTTTTTTATTTTAAATGATACCATGAAATATCGATACAATTTCAAAATTAACACCCCCCCCCCCCAAAAAAAAAAATAAAAGCAATGAATACAAATCCCTAATTTCGTCAAACATGGGCCTGACGATGACTTTTTCAAACCGATAATGTAGTGTTCAACAACTTTGATTCTATAATGCATAACAAAATATTTATCGTTTTCAAGTTATTCGTAATAGATTTTACGAGTCTCTTGGTCCCTAATTAAAGGAGCCAGCCCCTTTTTCTTGATTTTATTCGAAAGAGCTTTTGATTCTCTACCACTTTTGTTATATATGTCTTCACAAAATATCAACTGATAAAAAGATCAAAACGTATGAAAATTTTGAATGAAAATTCGTACTCATTTTTCGTGTCTAGGCGATCTCACAGAAATGGCGCCACTGGCGTAAAACAATATAATAATGCACAACTTCAAACTACAGACTACCTATCCTGAAAACTGTGTATTCATATGTCTAATAGTTTCTGAGATCAGCTCTGCACAAAAGAGGTCGTAAAAATAGAAAATCCGCCGTTACTTGGTACCGGAAGTGACGATTTCAAAATTTCAAAAAAGTCTAGAATTATGACCTATGGCAATCATCTGTGAAAAAATGGTCAAAGTCGGCCGAATAGTTTCTGAGAAATCGCGTGCACAAAAATTGTGGAAAAAAATAATAATATGAAACAGTACGAAAACAATAAGGTCTTCCGTTGGAAACGGAAGACCTTAATAATAATAATAATAATAATAATAATAATAATTACTAGGGCATAAGCTTGTTGCAAAGCAACGAGTGGGTCTTCCCTTAATATTGAAAGTAAAGCTTGAAGTTCCTGTAAGAAGCAAAGTTCTCGAAACAATAAACATAAGTAACTAAGACAAAAAGAAAAAAATCGAATTATTTTTAGTACGAGTTAACAAAATCCGAATGATTCTTAGTACGAATTAACAAAAACCTTATCGATTTGAAGAACGACTTAGAAAATACAAATCCGAATATGTGATAGAACGATTTAACAATTAAAGAATAATTTTTGGTACGAGTAAATTTAATTCTGAACATAAAACTATTTTCTTAACCAAGAATGTGGAATCAAAATTTCCGGAAAATCAATTTTAAAACCCCAATATCTCTGTAGTGCATTGTCTGATTTTAAAACGGATTTCAGCGTTAGATTCAGCTTAAAAAGTTCTCTTTTTTGTTAAATGATTGGTATTAAATTATCGCTCAGAAAAGAGTTATTATAAAAAGACTGTGTAGCCTTCCTGACCCCTAACTTGAGGGGTCAGCCCCTTTTTCTTGATATCGAATAAAAGGTCTCGGAAATATAAACATATCTGGTTGAACAAAAGTTAACAAATTGTTAACCGTTTCGAGATATCTGACAACTTTGGTTTGGGGGCTGACCCTTGAACTCCTTACCGGGGCCACCAACAACAAAATGTTAGGTATCAAATTATAAAGAACATAATTTTGAGCAACTTTTTTTCTACATTGCTTTTCAAAATATTTTTCCTATTTCAGGTATATATGATTAAAGTTTTGAATGTTTGGCCCCTTAAAACCCCTAATTTCGTAATTAAAGACTTAGATATGGTACTGTATAGGTAAACATCTGTAAAATGAACATTTTTGCTTGTATAATTAATAACAAATTATTTTTCAGTTATGAGTTATTGTAAGAGGAATTTAATGCCTCCTTGGCCCCTAATTTTAGGGGCCAGCCCCCTTTTCCTGATATCAAATGAAAGGTCTTGCAAATATAAACATATTTTGTTCAACAAGTGTTCACGAATTATTAATCGTTCTCGAGATATCTGAACAATTGTGTTTTAGTGGCCGACCCTTAAACTCCTTAATGGGGCCATCAACAAAAAATATAAAGAAAGCATATTGTACAGAACATTATTTTGAGCAATTTTTGTTCTACACTGCTTTTCAAAATATTTCTCCTTTTTCAGATATTTGTGATCAAAGTTTTGAACTTCTAGCCCATTGAAACCCCTAATTACGTAATATTTTACTTAGGCATGGTACTGCATAGATAAACAGCTCTACAATAAACATTTTTGCTTCTACAATTGATAACAAATTATTGTTCAGTAAAGAGTTATTGTAAAAAGACTTTAGAGCCCTCTTGGCCCCTAATTCTAGGGGCCAGTCCCTTTTTAATGATATCAAATGAAAGCCCGTGAAATTTGAAACACTTTTTGCATTACATGTTTTGACAAAATATGTATACGTCAAAAGATATTACAGAAAAAGTGGAAAAATTTCGTGAAAAAATTTGGTGCTAATTTTCAGGTTCAGGCGAGCTTCGAGGCCTTGAGCAATTTTTATAATTTGAAGCATGGGGGTACATCTACAGACATTCATCTACAATTCTTGAAAAATTCAAGCTTCTATCTCGATTAGTAATAGAGGAGATGCTTTGACAAAATGACCCTTAAAAATTTACAAAATCCGCAATACCTGAAACCGGAAGTGACGTCATCATTTGAAAATTTTATAAAATGTAGCACTAATCATGCTCTATCAGTCATGAAAATTTTGTGCAAATCGGTTGAATAGTTTTTGAGAAATAGCGCTCCAAAATGTCAGAAAAAGGAAAAAAGAATAACTAGAGCAAAGCTCGTTGCAAAGCAACGAGTGGGTCTTCCTTTAATGTTGAAAGTAAAGCTAGAAGTTCCGCTAAGAAGCAGGGTTTTTAAACCAATAAACATAAGTAACTAAAACAAAAAGAAAAAATCGAATTTTTCTTGGTACGAGATAACAAAATCCAAATGATTCTAAGTACGAATTAATAAAAACCTTATTGATTTCAAGAACGACTTAACTTAGACAAATCCGAATGTGTTTAAGTATGATTTAACAATTATCGAATTATTTTAGGTACAAGTTAATTTCGCCTTGAACATAACTCTATTTTCTTAACCAAGATTGTCGAATCAAAATTTTCCGGAAAAATCAATTTTTGAACCCAAATATCTCTGTAATGCACCATCTGAATTTAAAATGGATTTCAGATTTAAATTAAGCTTAATGAGCTCTTTGTTTTAAGTTTATGATTTTAACAAATTATCGCTCAAAAAAATGAATATTCAACGACTTTGTAGCCCTCCTGGCCCCTAATTTGAGGGGTCAGCCCCTTTTTCTTGATATCAAAAGAGAGGTCGCGCAAATATAAACATATTTTGTTCAACAAGTGTTCACGAATTGTTAACCGTTTTAGAGATATCCGAAAACCGCGTTTTAGGGGCCGACCCTTAAACTCCTAACCGGGGCCACCAACAAACATGTTTTAGGTATCGTATTGTTAAGAACATTATTTTGGGCAACTTTTGTTCTAAAATGCTTTTTAAAATATTTCTCTTTTTCTAGATATTAATCATCAAAGTTTTGGACTTCTAGCCCCTTGAAACCCCTAATTACGTATTATATGATTATGGCATGGTACTGTATAGATAAATAGCTGTACAAAAAATAGTTTTGCTTCTATAATATATAACAAATTATTTTTCAGTAAAAAGTTATCATAAATGGACTTTAGAGCCCTCTTGGTCCCTAATTTAAGGGGCCAGCCCTTTTTTCTTGATATCAAATAAAAGGTATCGTAATAAAAAACACATTTTGTTCAACAAGTGTTTACGAATTGTTGACCGTTTTAAAGATATCTGAACTAATGTGTTTTATGGGCCGACCCTTAAACTCCTTGCTAGGGCCACCAACAATTTTTTTTTAGGTAGCATATTGTTGAAAACATTATTGTAAGCATTTTTTGTTCTACAATGCTTTTTAAAATATTTCTTATTTTCTAGATATTAATGATCAAAGTTTTGGACTTCTGGTCCCTTGAAACCCCTAATTACGTAATATATGATTAAGGTGTGGTACTGTATAGATAAACAGATGTACATTGAACATTTTTGGTTCTGTATTTGATAACAAATTATTGTTCAGTATAGAGTTATTGCAAAAAGACTTTAGAGCCCTCTTGGACCCCAATTTGAGGGGCCAGCCCCTTTCTCTTGATATCAAAGGAAAGCCCTTAAAAATTTAAACAACTTTTGCATTACATCTTTTAACAAATTGTTTACAGGTTAAAAGATTTTTTACAAAACGTGTTAAAATTTTGCAAAAAATGTTGGTGGTAATTTTCGACCTAGGGCGAGCTTCGGCGCCTTGCGCATTTTCCACAATGTCAAATACAGGGGATCATCCACAGACATCCATCTACATATTCCTGAAAATTTCACGTTTCTATACCCTTTAGTTTCGGAGGAGTTACGTGGACAAAATGGTCCTTAAAAATTCACAAAATCTTCAAAATCTCAAACCGAAAGTGACGTCATCGGCTTAAAATTTTATAATCGTAAGCACGTTTTATGTTCTATCAGTCCTGTAAATTTGGTGAAAATCGACCGAATAGTTTTTGAATTATAGCTTCAAAAACTATGCTTCGAAAAATGTCAGAGGAAAAATAATGTAAAATAATAATAAAAAGAAACTGTAGAATAAACGTTGGAAACGGAAGACCCTAATAATAATAATAATAATAATAATAATAATAACTAGAGCAAAGTTCGTTGCAAAGCAACGAGTGGGTCTTCCGTTAATGTCAAGGGTAAAGCTAGATGTTCCTGTAAGAAGCAGAGTTCTTAAACCAATAACAAGAGTAACTTAATCAGAAATTTAAAAAATCTAATAAATTTTGGTATTACTTAACAACATACGAATGATTTTAAGAACGAATTAACAAAAACCTTCACAATTTCAAGAACGACATAACAAAATAATTCCGAATGTGTCAAAGTACAACTTAACAAAAATCGAATTATTTTTGGTACGAGTTAATTTCACAATGAACTTTACGCTATTTTTGAAACCCAGAACACGGAATCAAAATTTCCGGAAAAATCAATTTTTATACCCCGATATCTCTGTTATGCATCGTCTGATTAAAAAACGGTTTTCAGTTTCGTAATCAGCATGAAAATTACCGTAAGATACGTATGTTAAATTTTTAAAATTGAAAAACATGAAAATAAAAAAGATTGGTTTTATTTCCGGTTTCTAACGGAAGTGTCCGAATTGAGTTTCCAGCCTTCTGTCATAAGTAAAATGATAGTTCTACCGTCTCCGTAAATCTCATAGCTTTATCTCAAGTCAAAGATGAGAAAAGCTCCGGACAAAATCACTTTTTAAAACGTGAAAAACGTCAATATCTGACGAATTTGATGACGTCATCATATAGTTTTTTCATATTATAGAGATCATTCATATACACATTAAGCCTGTTAATTTCAAAGCAATCGATGCAAGCGTTTTTGAAATATTTGAGTGGGAAAAAAATAAAATAAATAATAATGATAAGAATAAGAACTAGAGCAAAGCTCGTTGCAAAGCCACGAGTGGGTCTTCCGTTAATGTCGGAAGTAAAGCTGGAAGTTCCTGTAAGAAGCAGAGCTCTTAAACCAATAACAAGAGTAACTTAAATAAAAAGATGAAAAAAATCGAATTATTCCTGGTACAACTTAACAAAATCCGAATGATTTTTAGTACAAATTTACAAAAACCTTTCCGATTTCAAGAACGACTTAACAAAAAAAAATCCGAATGTGTTCAAATACAAATTAACAATTATTTCTGGTACGTGTTAATTTTACTATAAACATTACGCTATTTTTTAAACCAAGGAGGCAGAATCAAAATTTCCGGAAAAATCAATTTTTAAACCCAGATATTTCTGTAATGCACCGTCTGATTTTTAAACGAATTTCAATTTCGTACTCAGCATGAAAATTACTGTAAGATACATACTTTTAATTTTAAAAATCGAAAAACATGAAAATTGAAAAAAAAATGGTTTTGTTTCTGGTTTCGACCGGAAGTGTCCGAATTGAGTTTCCAGCCTTATGTCATAAGTAAAAAGGTAGTTCTACCTTCTCTGTAAATCTCATAGCTTTATCTTAAATCAAAAAGGAGAAAAGCTCCGGACAAAATCACTTTTTAAAACGTGAAAAACGTCAATATCTGACGAATTTGATGACGTCGTCAAATATTTTTTTCATAGCATAGAGATCTTTCAAAAACATAAAAACCTAAAAAATTTCAAAGCAATTGATGCAAGCATTTTTGAAATATTTGAGTGGGAAAAAAAATAAAAAAGAATAATAATAATAAGAATAAGAAATTAATGTTGGAAGTAAAGCTGGAAGTTCCTGTAAGAAGCAGAGCTCTTAAACCAATAACAAGAGTAACTTAAATAAAAAGATGAAAAAAATCGAATTATTCCTGGTACAACTTAACAAAATCCGAATGATTTTTAGTACAAATTTACAAAAACCTTTCCGATTTCAAGAACGACTTAACAAAAAAAAATCCGAATGTGTTCAAATACAAATTAACAATTATTTCTGGTACGTGTTAATTTTACTATAAACATTACGCTATTTTTTAAACCAAGGAGGCAGAATCAAAATTTCCGGAAAAATCAATTTTTAAACCCAGATATTTCTGTAATGCACCGTCTGATTTTTAAACGAATTTCAATTTCGTACTCAGCATGAAAATTACTGTAAGATACATACTTTTAATTTTAAAAATCGAAAAACATGAAAATTGAAAAAAAAATGGTTTTGTTTCTGGTTTCGACCGGAAGTGTCCGAATTGAGTTTCCAGCCTTATGTCATAAGTAAAAAGGTAGTTCTACCTTCTCTGTAAATCTCATAGCTTTATCTTAAATCAAAAAGGAGAAAAGCTCCGGACAAAATCACTTTTTAAAACGTGAAAAACGTCAATATCTGACGAATTTGATGACGTCGTCAAATATTTTTTTCATAGCATAGAGATCTTTCAAAAACATAAAAACCTAAAAAATTTCAAAGCAATCGATGCAAGCATTTTTAAAATATTTGAGTGGGAAAAAAAATAAAGAAGAATAATGATAATAAGAATAAGAAATTAATGTTGGAAGTAAAGCTGGAAGTTCCTGTAGGAAGCAGAGCTCTTAAACCAATAACAAGAGTAACTAAAATAAAAAGATGAAAAAAATCGAATATTCCTGGTACGACTTTACAAAATATGAATGATTTTAAGTACGACATAACAAAAACCTTTCCAATTTAAAGAACGACTGAACAAAAAAATCCGAATGTGTTCAGGTACGACTTAGCAATTATTTTTGGTACGAGTTAATTTTACTTTGAACATTACGCTATTTTTTAAACCAAGGACGCGGAATCAAAATTTCTGGAAAAATCAATGTTTATACCCCGATATCTCTGTAATGCATCGTTCGATTTTAAAACGACTTTCAGTGTTAGATTCAGCTGAATAATCTCTACAAAACAGATATTCATTTTTGATTTGATCAAAAAATTCAATTTTTCGAAAAATTTAATTCAATTCCGGTTTCGACCGGAAGTGACAGATTTTCATTCCGAGCCTTATTACAGAGGTAAATCGACAAAATCATAACCATTAAAAATTTCAAGCCTCTATCTTAAAGCGTTTTTAGAAACGCCGCGGACAAATGACTTTTTAATTTTTTTTTTTTAATGACGTAACGTAAAAACGGAAATGACGGAAAAATAACCAGAGCAAAGCTCGTTGCAAAGCAACGAGTGGGTCTTCCGTTAATGTCGGAAGTAGAGCTGGAAGTTCCTGTAAGAAGCAGAGCTCTTAAACCAATAACAAGAGTAGGTTAAATAAAAAGATGAAAAAAATCGAATTATTCCCGGTACGACTTCCGAATCCGAATGATTTTAAGTATGACTTAACAAAAACCTTACTGATATCAAGTACGACTTAACAACTATTTTTGGTACAATTTAATTTTACTTTGAACATTACGCTATTTTTTAAACCAAGGACGCGGAATCAAAATTTCTGGAAAAATCAATGTTTATACCCCGATATCTCTGTAATGCATCGTCCGATTTTAAAACGACTTTCAGTGTTAGATTCAGCTGAATAATCTCTACAAAACAGATATTCATTTTTGATTTGATCAAAAAATTCAATTTTTCGAAAAATTTAATTTAATTCCGGTTTCGACCGGAAGTGACAGATTTTCATTCCGAGCCTTATTACAGAGGTAAATCGACAAAATCATAACCATTGAAAATTTCAAGCCTCTATCTTAAATCGTTTTTAGAAACGCCGCGGACAAATGACTTTTTAATTTTTTTTTAATGACGTAACGTAAAAACGGAAATGACGTTTTCAAAGAAACTTTAGGATCTTAGAGGCATAATAGTTGCACATAATCTCTGAAAGTTTCATCTCAATCGGTTAAAAACGTTTTGAGTTATAAAGCCAAAAGGAGTCAGAAACAAAAGATATCAGCTTTGACCTTCCAAACTGTGTGCTTGTTTCACCATCAAATGTCACAAACTTAGCAATGTAAAGTTTTAATATATTTCTGTGAATATTTCCTATGTAAAATAACAATGAATAAACATGCTATTCCATCTAACTATGAAAAAGTTTCTATGCTATCTGTCCATGGTGAATAGTCAACGAAAGTATTCACCGGCAGCATACAATTTCCTTTTTTTTTTAAAACTCGGAACACCTCTGGTATAATCCGATCACAGCATTAAATTCAAAGTCCGATAATTCTAATTTGCTTATCATCAAGAAATTCTGCATCGCCAACAAATAAAAGTTTTCTTCAGGATAATAATTAAGATACCTATAGCTATTTACTGACAGAAAGACAGACTAAGACTGTTGTGTTGTGTGAGGATGACAGAAAGTTTATTGCCCCCCTCAACAGCAACTATTTCACTTGGCTTCGCTCCATTAAATAGTGGCTGTCTTGGAGGACAATAAACTTGCTATCATCCTCATACTCAGTAAATAGGTATATAATGTCCCATCCACATAAATTTCGAGTTATATAACCTCACATTTGTAACCTGCAATTTCACAGTGTAAAGTCAACACAACAGTCTTAGCCGCAAGTTTCACCATTCAATTTTCATGTACTTATTAAACATTAGGGGTACTCATATTGCATACCAATTCCAACAAGGGAGATCCCTCTAATTATAATCATTAAAATTCATTTTATGAATCATAGCAACACTCATAAGCCTTCAAGTACAGCATCTCTTAAGGTGGCTCAAAACACCTTGAAATATTTTCTCAAATCAGCAGAAAATTACTTGATTAACCATTGAGCTATGACGATATACAACCCAATCGAACCATATGAAGAGTTCAACAAAACATTTAAATCGCCATCTTGTGAAGTAGTGTCTTAAAAAGTATAAGTCTAGGTGTAGTGATGTACCTTAATTTTACAAAAATATTAACGAGTACTTTATACGAATCGTCCCTTGCTACCTTTAACTTAGTACATTTTATGAACAGATGTTTTTGTCTTAGAATAAGAAAGCTAATGCAATTCTGAGAAAAAAGTATACCACATATTGACAATTCCATTGAGGTTTAATAAACATATGGCCATTTAAGTGAACCCACCATTTCCAATTTCTTTTACTCAACACAGATTTACAGGGTTCTCCATAGTAAAACATCTTTACCTGACCTTTTAGAGGTCAATTGTTGTTCAACCACCTTTAATAAGAAACCTTATTCAATACAAAATACATCTACATGATATTATCTTGATAAAAGCATCACATAACTTAGAAATGCCCTTACATGTATACCCACCCCCTATCTTTTGATTTTCATAAAAAGTCATGGTTTGAAATCTTTTACCTAATTTTCTGAAACTTGTGGCAATTTCTATGAGTCATTTCTAACACATATTTGAAAACAATCATCAATGATACTAAAATTTGATCTTTTTATGTTTCTTGAATGATTTGTAGCATTTTAATAATTAAATAGACAAGTATTCCTGCATGTGATTTCTTTTTTCCATGAAAAAAAGTAAGCTAACAATCATATTTATTACATATCTAATCTATTCTGGTTTCTTGTCTCTTTTTAACCATGCTAAAACAGTAAGATCAACAAGTTCAACATCTGCCTTTAATAAAATTAAATTCAAACACACCCGGGTAGCTGGAGGCGGAGGAGAGTTCCATTAAAAATGTTCAAATTTGACATGTTTTTTTCTACTTTTTTTATGCATATATACCTTAAAAGGCAGGGTTGGCCGGGAAATACCAGTGCTGGGAATTACCGGTGGTAAATACCGGTATTTCCCGTCCCGGTCAATACTACTGTTTTTCACTAATCTGGGAAATACAGGGAAATACAAATTTTTAATCTTTATTTCTTAAATTTTTTCAATGCAAAACATATGTTTATGATAAAAGATATTAACAATAAGCATCAAAAACCAATTTATCCTACTTTCCCATTTCACTGCCAGTTTATGAATCTTAAATTCACCAATCACCTATTCCAAAAGACTTCTATAGCTGCTAAAGTATAAATTTTAGTCCAGCTTTTTGAACTAGAAGTTTTCTGTTTTACAGATTTATAATTCAAAGCACAAAATAAACTGTTATAATTACTGTAAGTGTTACAAGTAACAATTAAATAATCACACATGTTGTTATAATAAATGACACTTGACAGTTTTGTGCTCCTGTTTTGGGGAGATATATACTATGAGTGGGGCTGATTGGCTTCTTCTTAGGTGTGTTGCATACTGAGGTAGTGACACAGTCACACTTTATTTTTCATAATTTTCTTGCACCATTTTCACATTCACCAAATAACCAGAAAATGGAACTTTTGATATCATGTTTATGATAACTGTATAGATTCACCTATACCTGACTAGTCTTAAAAACAAAATAACAATGTTGTCAATGAATGAACCATGTTTGGAGTATTCATAAGAAGATAACCAATGCATTACTGGGCAGTCAAAACTTGTTAAAATCAAAGAACATTATAAAATGTCAAAAAGCTGACAAGGTGTACATCCCTACAGATTTGATTAAGACTAATGTCTAAGTATGAAGTACTATAATATGTAGTTGTACTTTATTTCCCAGTATTTCCCGGGAAATACCAGTAATTCCCGGGAATAACCAGTATTTCCCACCGTCCTGGGAAATATGAGTATTTCCCGCTTTTTTGCCAACTCTGTTAAAAGGGTGAAAATAGATTGTTTCTTGCTTATTTCAAAAGTAATTATCATTGCTGGTGTTATTCAAAAGTCAAATGTACATTTACATGTACATATTCTACATGTAATCTTAATGGAGACAATTGGAAAGAGTTAAATTGGGTGATTTTTTTTAACTATGTATAAAACACATCTAAATATCTTTATAAAATAAAAAATAAAGGAAACATAATTGCATAATTTTATTGAAAAACAAATTTTCACAACAATTATATTTCTTTAAACAGCCTTAATTTTGTTTTTCCTAATTTCTTATCAAACATGAACAAACCACAATAGGGCATGATGCTTTCTTAAAGTTCCATTATTGTTCATGCATTATCCGATTTAATTTGAATTACCGGTAGATAGTCTGTAGAACACAAGGAATATGCAGAGGTGGGTAGAGGTGACAGGTTAACCTCAAGAGCTGAAACCACAAGAATCAACAGGTGAAAGCCATGTGGTAACAAGAGTCCGTTTTAAGCTGAAATAAAAAAAAATATTAGCTGTGTTAACATACATGTACATGTACTTGTAATAGCTGTGTTTACATTAACATATACATAATATTTTTGGAAAAAATACACTGACCATGCAGTGTTATAGGTATGACATTTTCAAATACATGACATTAACATTCAGGCAGTACAAAAACAAAAAATGTGCATATCAAGTCATAATATCATAACATTAAAATAATTTCTTAGGTATAGACATATCAGATTGAGAGAGAACGTTTGTAACATGGTAGTATATCATGAAAGTTTTTAAACATCTTATCACCAAGAACCATTTGAAACTTATGTGGAAACATCTCTATGTAGTTTTCAAAGCATGTCCCCCCAGAAGGGGGGGGGGGCAGGATGGGGCCATTACAGGGGATCAAAATTTTACATATTTGTAAAGTCTAGCCTTTGTTGCCCAGTTGAGCGATGTGACCCCTTTACCTCTTATTTCGTGATCTTTTGGTGTTAAAATTTGCTCAAAGGACTTTGATTTCTAATATAAAATGTCTATGAAAAATCAATTTTGTGCTGAAAAAAATTTGTTTTTTTAGTTGGCCAATGATATAACATACCACAGATGAAAAATTTGATTTTTGAGATTAAATTATAGCAGACTATATATAAAATATAAACAGGAGACGTATGGACCACATTGCTTACCTAAGTTCGTAAAGCTCTGGCAAAACCACAAAAATAACCTGCTAAATAAAAGAGTTATGTTCTTTTGTATCTCATTCTATTTCAGCAAAACATTTGTTTAACTTTGAAGACCTGCCCAGAGAATTTTTTAAAATCATTATTTGCTATATCCATTAAAAAATAAGGATGCTTTAAACAAAGAATACCTGAACTTAACACCGTATTATGGGCCTTATTTTGGTCACTATTGTTACATTTATCTCTCGCTTAATTTAACTTCAAGTCATTTTTTCTACAGTTTGGTCAATTTTGAATCGAAATTTATCGTCATAATGGTTTTAAACAACGTTGCAATAAAATAATTCGTTGTGTTCTTACTCTCACTGCTCTGCAAATATTTTGCATTTAGACTTATCTGCCCTTGATTGATGATAAAATCTATAAACATACATGAACGGTGGATCTAATATTGTAATGAGTAGCTATAGTTTAAGATTAGAATAGCGACACAATAATTTAACATCCTCTCTCTCTCTCTCTCTCTCTCTCTCTCTCTCTCTCTCTCTCTATCTCTCTCTCTCTGTGCGTGTTGCAATTTTTGAAAAAAAAACCCATATAATATCCACCAGCACAAGTAGCCATTGATGATGGTAACCCAGTAACTGATGTCAACAATTTACGCGTTCGAAAAGATCGAACAAGTTGATTAATCATTAACGCACAGAACCGTTAATCACTCAAGGATATCTTAGAAAAGTGAAATAAATATCACTCGATTTGAATGAATTGAAATTTGTATGGAGAAATAATACATTCTAGCAAATGCGTGCTACCTTACACGTCACATGACGGTAGTTCTGTATTCACAAAGTTACCTGGGGTTAAAAATCACATGGTGAATTATAATTATTCACCCAAAAAACGGTAAAAGTATACCGTTTACAACAGAGAACGCAAATGCTAGGAAACAGTGTTTGTCTATTGATCTCTTTTAACACAAGCTTATATGTATAAATATACAGCTACCATTAAAAGGACAACAATAGACAAACATTAATTAAGTCTTTAAAAAAAGTAGGCGTCCTTAATATCCTACAGAGACACAAGAAAATTTAAAGACCCCTACCTGTGAAAACTACTTCGTTTTTTGTAAATATGAACTTTATATTGATGTAATTAAGTAAAGTTGCAGTTAAGAGTTAATTAAAAGAAATAAGCCCAATTTTAACATTTATTTTGTCGCAATTTTTAGATGTCTTTAAAGGGACATGGTCATGATTTTGGTCAAAATTAATTTTTATGTTTTTATTATTTAGAACGCTTTAGAAATGCATTTCTATGATAATATAAAATCTGAGGGTCATTCGTAGAGTTATAAGCAAGATACAGAGCTCATAATTCTTTATTATTTAAACAAGGCTCGTGCCCTGTTTTTGTTTACATAGGTTCAATATACCAGTAAAAAATCTTTTTCCAGGTTATTTGTCTATCTTTTTATTTATCTTAATCAAATAGATAAACAGTTCCTAACGTTTAACACATTCGGTTTAGATTTAAAACTGAAGTTTTAACTAAAACGTTCAAAATGTAAACAAACGCTTTGTTTACATAGCGAGGAATTTCAAGCTCTGTAACTCGATTATAACTCAACAAATGACACTCAAATTTCGGTTGCCTATTAAAAATGACTTTCTGAAACATTGTAAATATTAAAATTGAAAAAAATATTTTTGACCAAAATCGTGACCATGCACCTTTAAGTGCAGCCATCCTTTAACTAAATTTGGATTATTGGTCTTTTGTATCAGTTTTGCAGTTATTGCACTTTTAGAAAGAAATTGGTCTTAAATTTAAACAATTTATGTCTTCCTCTCCATAATGATAATTTGTACAAAATTTAAGGATATACAAGGCACTCATCAGGTGACTATCATTGCTCTGCTGCTTTAATTGGCTAACCCTGTTATGATGTCATAATTGATTTGATTTTATGATGCTATGATGTATTTTATTTATGATGTCAAACATGATTTGATATATCTTTTTACTGTACTTAACGGCCCTAATATTATAATAGTCATTGTCATAATGTCTGAAATTTCTTTTTTACATAGTATCAAATAAAGTCCAAAAACCTATAATAGATTTAATATAATATTTCTAAAAAAGCTTAAGAAGATCTTCAATAATGTTTTAGAGATACAGAAGGAATCTGAATATATTTTATTTGTACGTAACAGAAAAAAAGATTTTAAAAATTCTAAAAAGTGGGTTTGTGTACTGCTTATCATAGTTCCCCGATTAAATGGTAAGAAAGAGGTCGATGAATTTATGTATGATATAATGCACATCCTAGCAGTTAAAAAAAGTGGAGATATTTTTTGATGTCGCATTTTGATGAATTTAAAGGACTAGAACAGTAATTTTTAAGTACAAGTTTTTATTAATTTATTGGGCTCATCATATATACAAGCCAGTATTCTAACTGATTCTAAGTATAGAGTCAGTATATTCAGTTTTTAAACAGCAAAAAAGCTGATTCTGTCAAAAATGTCACGATTAAGGTAAAACAAGGCAAGAAAGTCGAAATTGGTGTACATTGCAGAGGACATCCTAGTGTCTTTTACTTTGAAAAATAACAAATATTTATTGAGTAATCAATGTGTTGTACCATCCTGTTCTTCCTAATTGAATTTGACGTAGTGGCTCTCAAGAAGAAATATAACACCCCTAATGTATTATATTATATGAAACGATTTTGTAGAATATGAAATGATATTGCATTGAATCATATGATACGATATTGTAGAATATGATATTGTATTGTATCATATGGTACGATATTGTATCATATATTTTGATTTTGATTAAATTGTAAAATATGATATAGTAATGTATTACATGATACAATATTGTACAATATGTATGATACGTATAAAAACTATACTTTTGTATCATACATTATTATGCCTCCTGTCAGTTTGTCGCTATATATTCAATACTCATCTATTTTCGCATAGTATACAAAGGATTTATATAAGCATACAATGCCAAAATAGAGCACGGCAAATGTTTACAACGAAAATCCTTACAACCGCCAACAGCGGGTTTCGAACTCACGACGCTAAAATCATTCCAGTTTGAAGCTCTACGCGTTACCGCTACGCTATATTGGCCGATAATGTAAGGGGTGGTGTATATATATATATATATATATATATATATATATATATATATATATATATATATATATATATATATATATATATATATAAGATGTAGATGTAGATACATACGAATGACTATTAAAATTATTAATCTTTCCAAAAACACTATATTATTGACGGTAACTTTAAAGTCAAAGTTTCCAATAAACTTTTGAACAAATTGATTGAACATTTCAAAGATATTCTACATGAGAATCACAAAAATGCTTTTTCAAATGACGCTTGATAAAGAATGTACAAGAAAAAACTTCAATGAGATTTCGTCTGCTAAACATTTCGAGTTTTCTCGGTCAGGTCAAACGTCTCTCATTTCTTGAAAAGAACATAAACCTTTGTTATTTTCTTATTAAACAACTTGTTGATTAAATAAACAATCAAATCAATTGATTTATCTGAAGAAAAAAAACAACAAACGCTTGCTTTTCAGGGACTTTCTAGGGACTAGTCAGCACTCAAACGTTACAGCTACTTATAGCTAAGCACGTCAGTATATTCAACAGTCGGCATAATAATAATAATAGTGTTGTGCTGTGCATGTACACAACACTATTATATAAATATGATATTGCATCATATTATATGATATTATATCATGATTTGATATTGTATTGTGAATTATTTTACATTATGGCATTGTTTTGTAAGATACGGCATTGTATTGCATGAAATGTTATAAAATAATGTATCGTATGATGCAATTTTTTATTATGCAATTACATTCGCAAATAAAATAAGATATTAAAATAAATTTTAAAAAATAATCAAAGATAACTAAAAAAAAAAGGCAAAGGTTTGAAGTTTTCTTGAAGAACAAGGTACAGTTTCAGTTTTATTTTACCCTGTTTTAAAGCGATTACTAAAAATTTCACACGAAATTCAAATGTAACATTTATTTACACGATACCCATAAATTAACAATCTATACATAGTTACCGGATTACACTTTCAGAGGGGTAAATGTGACTTCATAGACAGTGCATTTTCCCGTAATTTTCATAAAACTGAGCAGAAGATACCAATTCATTATTCGGTGTTTTTTGTTTTTTGTTTTTTTTTTTTGGAATAGAAAATTGTGCCTGTAGCTGTTGCCCACGATGAAACTCACATTATAACTTTATTATGTGATATCACATTAAAACATTAATTTTGTTGGGGGCGACGGATGCGGACACATCTTCACTTTTAAACAAAGCTACGATAAAATGCGTCATTTTCATCACTTTTGCCTAAATTTTTAAAATATGCCAAAATGTCAAAGTCCTAATTACTGCTTGAAACAAAGTAAAATTGTTTAACTTGGTACTCTATATACATATATATTCAAGATAGCATATGTGTATTTTCATGAGATTGAAACAACTTTTGAATTTAAGGGCGAATTTTGAAAGAAACTTTTTTCTTTCTCTATGTCTATTTTTCCTGCCATCCATCAGTGTCTTTCTTTCCTAGATAAATAAGAAAAAATGGTCAGAGTTCTACATACTGGTATGTTATTATATCATTAAGAGTGCAATTGCAACGCTTAATGATATAAATGTTATTATAATCAGGGGTTGACCATGTAGCTTTTGGCTTGTTTCATTAAGCGTTAGGTCTGCTGTGCATTTGTGACGATTAATGATAAAATTGTATCTTTAAGCCGCGATTTATCATAATTTAAGCAGTTGATGTCAACTATTAATGCAAGAATTTATAGCATTAGGTGTTGCAATTGCAACTCTTAATGATATTTTTAACATTAAACGGCGTTTTATCATTAGAGGTTGATACAGGGGTTCAAATTTTTTTAGGGGGGGGGGGATATATCGCAGCGATATTTTTAACACTGGTTCAATATATCGCAGGACTCAACAAATATTATATGACACCGGCATTACTTGACAATAAATATTACGATAATATAATTGGATGAGTACTTATTTTCTCCGAGAAGGAGAATGAATAAAAAATATTAAACGTCATTTTAATGTAGATTAGAGAACCAATCAAAGGGGGGAAACAATATATAGCGAAAAAGGTTGTATAAAAGAAATCAGTAGCATAGTATGATGTCATTCGTCTGTACCTAATACATACATTGTGTATATGTGTCAATGTGTGTTTTAATATATATATATATATATATATATATATATATATATATATATATATATATATATATATATATATATATATATATATATATATATATATATATATATATATATATATATATATATATATATATATATATATATATATATATATAAAAGACATTTTAAATATATCTGATCAAATGAGATTTATTACAATATATGATTTTACATGTATCAAACGAGTGATGTGTATACTATTCTCTACTGTAGGTTATGCAGATGAAATAGGAAAACTGTTTTCTCATGATGACGAACGTTTACTTGTTCATGAATCTCCAAAACGTGACGCATTAGTCACACACGAATACAAGGAATTTTATAACAGTCTCCTCTGTACAGCTTGCCTTAATGGAAATATCGCCGAAGTACAATATTGTTTGAAAATTGGTGCGAATATTAATTCATGTAATAATGAAGGGTTGCATCCTTTATATATAGCTAGTGAATTTGGACATGATAGCATTGTAGAAATTTTACTAAATAATAAAGATGTCGATATTGAATTATGTAGTAGAGACGGAGTCAGCCCTCTGTACATAGCTTGCAAAAATGGACATAAGAGCATTGTGCAGCAGTTACTTGACCATAAAGCAGATGTTAATTTAAGAAGAACAGACGGAGCAAGTCTTCTATATGTCACTTGTGAAAATGGACATGATTCAATTTTACAAATTATACTAAATACTTATCCAGGTATTGATATCAATTTTCCTGATTACAACAAAGGCACTCCATTACATGTCGCTTGTAAAAACGGAAATGATAGCATTGTGCTTCTATTACTTAACAACAAAGCGGATGTTAATATCAGAAATGCAGACGGAGCCAGTCCTTTGTGTGTCGCATGTAAATATGGACATGAGAGCACTGTGCAACTTTTACTGAACAATGGTGCTGATATCAATTTCTGCAGAAAGGATGGAATTGGTCCCCTCCATATTTCGTCTGCATACGGACATTCCAATATTGCAAAACATTTGCTTCTGAACAAAAATGTGAAAGTCGATTTACCTGATGAAAACGAATCCAGTCCCCTCTATTACGCTTGCTTCAGAGGACATGAGGACATTGTGCAACTTTTGTTGAACAAAGGTGCCGATATAAATCTATGTAATAATAACGGAGCCAGTCCTCTATTTGTCGCTTGCAAAAACGGAAATGATAGCATTGTGCTTCTATTACTTAACAACAAAGCGGATGTTAATATCAGAAATGCAGACGGAGCCAGTCCTTTGTGTGTCGCATGTAAATATGGACATGAGAGCACTGTGCAACTTTTACTGAACAATGGTGCTGATATCAATTTCTGCAGAAAGGACGGAATTGGTCCCCTCCATATTTCGTCTGCATACGGACATTCCAATATTGCAAAACATTTGCTTCTGAACAAAAATGTGAAAGTCGATTTACCTGATGAAAACGAATCCAGTCCCCTCTATCACGCTTGCTTCAGAGGACATGAGGACATTGTGCAACTTTTGTTGAACAAAGGTGCCGATATTAATCTATGTAATAATAACGGAGCCAGTCCTCTATTTGTCGCATGCCAAAACGGACACCGGAACATTTTGCTTCTATTACTTAACTACGAAGCGGATGTTAATATCAGAAGAAAAGACGGAGCCAGCCCTCTATCTATCGCTACTAAACACAAGCATGGTGGCATTTTACGAATTTTACAAAACAATTATGTCAAAATCGACTCAGACATTAAAGGCCGGGGCCCAGGTATAAAAAGCAGCCAATCGAAAAATGTTGGGGAAATTCAATTTTCTATGCAGCCTTCAGATTTGAGAAGCAAATTTGAAAAAATAGGCTTTTCCTGTATATAATAAATTCTCATTTTTGGCTTGGAAGTAGTTACCTTGTTTAAGAATAAAGTCTCAATCTTATAAAGGTTGAAAAAAAATTATCAAATGTGTATTTGATCAATAAAGTTCTGAAGCTGTCCAGAATTTTGAATTTCTCCTCAGTGATTGACATTGTGGGCGGAGATAACCAATGTTTTGTTTACACAGGAAGTGGCTGTGGCCATGTGCTCAGAGGAGCTTATAAACACTGTTTTCATGTCTCTTTCCTTTGCTTTTATTGCTAGATGAATAAATTAAACCCTTGTTTTGTATCACAACTTAGAGTGAAGAATGGTTTTCTTTTTTATCTCTGATTATGATATCACCCTGATATTATTTTATGTTTATATTTTTGTTCAATTAAATCAGCATACCTTGATGTTTGAATTAAATCCATAACTACAATTCCAGTTGCAAATAAGCATTTTAATTGATGAGAATGATAAATAAAAGACTATCACAAAATTTAAAAAATATTATAATGGAAATGAGTGTAAAATTATTCCCACATGTGACCCATGTAAGGTTGGTCTTTCAGATTTGGAAGCCAATGTCTCACTAAATCAACTACACATTTAGGCATAATATCTCTCCTATGGTATGCATGGTTTCGTCTACGGGGGTCATGCTGCAAAAATCTTCTTTTTCGCTCCTTATATCTTGGATCTGCCCAAACATTTCTATGAAAAAGCATTGTCCAGAATCGTTTATATTTATCCTTTTTTCGATCGGTATTACTTCTGTTTGGCGTTTCTGGTTCCTCAATCCACCACATTTGTCTGTTTGTCTCAGAGGTAATACAAGGGCGACTCAGACAATACTGGCACTCCTCTGCTTCCTGATTTTGATAAATGATGAATTCCTCAGTTTCCTGATCATTATTCGACAGATTACTCTGGTCAGTGCTCTCTTCTATTGGTACCTCTTGGAAATCCCAATCATTATGATTAAAAAGATGACGAATTGTTTCTCTTTGAGTTTCAGTGACATGAATTGCTAAAATAGATCTCTCCTCAGTTCCCTCCATTTTTACTCCGGCCTGATGCTAGAAATTTAGCCCATTTTCGGGGGTTCATAAGGGGTATGATATTTATTTTTATGACATATTTTATTAGTAATATACAAAACTTACATGCAAATAAATAAACTACTTATGTATCTACAATATCTATCCAAAATATGTTTATATATAATAACCTTGTCTTCTATCAAGTTTTAAAACAAAGATTGGTTTATTCTTCATCTCCCCCAGAACCCCCCTCCCCTAAAACTGCTCTAAGCTTGATTATGTCACCTACAGATGAAAGATCAGGAATTTGGCGGGGAAATGCTAAATGGTGAGAGGATTAGGTGTCAGATTGAGCCATTTTCATTAAAGGGGTGTCAATATATTAAAACAAAAATGTGTGCAATTAATATTGACATGTGAAAATTAAAACTACAAAACAAACTGGTGAAAAGACTAAAATTTGTCTCTTTTGATAAAAGAATACAAAGTTAGTTTATAGTAAACAATACTGCAGTACATAAAGGTACGACCCAGCCATTTTGCTTCACACAATGTAATATGGAACAAACCAATCCTTAAACAAAAGTTACCTATTTTCCTAATTGCTAAATAGCACTCAGTTTTCATTGAATATGGCAAGTCCAGCAAAAAAGAGAAAAAGAAATCCAAATTTCCGCATTGAATTCGCAGGAAATGATGATGAAAAACATTCTGTTTTGGAAAATTTACAAAAGATCAGGAGTGAATTAACCACCAGATGTAACAAACCTGTGGGGAATCTTCAGGTTATTGAACATTTATTCAAACTTTGGTTTGATAAAGCTGCTGATGGGCAAGAGAGTGTTCAAGAGAAGCTACCGGCACCTAGTACTTACGTAAAAGTACACTCCAAAAAGGATGCAAATCAGAAAGTGTTTTTATGCGCAGAGCAATCTCTACAGAGACTTATAGAAGTGACTGAGCATCACAGAGGATACTGTGAAGAACACCTAAAAATTAAGAAAATCATTGAGAAAGGACATGTCATTTCTACAAAACTCTCTGGAGATGGATCTTGTGATCACACTTTTTTATGGTCCTCTTCTCCTTATTTACCAAATAAGGAATATTTGGTAAACACCAGAGTTAACCATTCATTCTCCTGCAGTGGTATGTTACCATCCCATTATGTCAGATTTGTAGATGGCGCTGGCATCGGAAAGATATCCAAACAAAAGAGACATGCATTCTTTAAAAAAGTTAAAATGCATATACAGGAGGAATATGAAGACTCGGTTTATACCTCAGTCCTTGAAGAAGTTGCTTCCTATGAGAATGAAGAACTAGGCACAGTTGATATAATGACAGATGCCAGGCATGGTTGGAGGAAGAATGCAAAGGACACTAGTGTTGTGGCCATTGGAGAAAAGACCCACAAAGTTCTGTCTTGTGAACATGTCACCAAATCTGATGATTCTGTGACACAGAGGCATGAAAGATTTGGAACTGAAAAAATCTATCAACATCTTCAGAACCAAAATGTAACAGTAGGTGTTCATGCCCACGATCGAAACTTGTCAATCAATAATTTATTAGGGAAGAATGTGATTCCGAAAGTCAGAATGACACCTGGCATGCAGTGAAATCTGTAAAAGCAGCCTTGAAAAAAATATCATGTGGGCCAGCGTATATGGAGGGTAAAACTTGGTCAAACCAGCTAGACGACAAAGTAGAACCTGTGGCCACCCATTTTCACTGGGCTATCAGGAACTGTGAGGAGAACCCCCAAAAACTTCAGCCCCTTTTGCTAAATATTGTACAACATTATAAAAACGATCATGGATCATGCCACTCAACATCAAGATGTAGAAAGGATCCAAATTATGAAAGTTCACGGAAAGTTTTAACAAATCCACAAGCAGAAAAATGTTTATTAGGAGTTATTAAGAATTCAGTTATATTCAAAAACTCTCAAGATTACAGAATGTGTCGTGATACATATTATGTTGAAAGCTTTAATAATGTTGTGAATGTATACCAGGACAAAAGAATTTCATTTTCTGATGAACAGTATAATGCAAGGGCTAATTTAGCAGTCTGTCACTGGAATGAGAATGTTGATAGGGAATATACGTCAGATTGGAAACCAAACCATAGAATGCCGCGGAGTTTAAAAGGAAAGAAAAATTACAAGAAATGTACTTATCAATTTAGGAAAAATATTTGGAATAGATATATCAAATCTGTATTAAGAAAAAGAAGAAATCCAAATACATAAGGTATTATCTGATTGCTTTATTTTTTTTTCTTTTTAGTGACTGGGATATACTGCAAAATTGACTATATAGTCGATACATTCTTTTCAGTTCAGTACAAATAATTGTTTTCAAATTTTACTGCTAGATAACAGTTGTAAAAAATTACACCCTACTTATTAATCACATAAACACATTGATGTAAAGAGATGTGTGGGTTTCCCTGTATGTTTATAAACACTGCTGACTCAGGCTCTCTGCATGCAGAAACCGGTCTTATCAGCAACACTGACAGTGATGTAGTTAACTCCGCCCTTTTTCCCTTATGTGCTTAATTGTCTACCAGGTGGCAGAAAATGTAGGTCGACCCCGGCCTTTAAGGACAAAGTCAGTTCTTTATTTGTTGCTTGTCAATACAACTAATCAGAAAAATTTTGCTTTTACTTTTACTAAACATTTTGCTAATGCTTATGTATGTGATAAGGATGGAACCAGTCCTACATATGTTGCTAGCGAAAACGGACGTAAAAGCATAGTGCAACTGTTACTGAACAACGGTGCTGATGTAACTATACGCAGAAAAACTGGAGCTAGCCCACTGTTATTTTACTAAACAAACATCGGTACTGATATGATTCTGTAATGAAAATATAGCTTTCAAGTAATTGAAGCAAAATTATTAACAAAAAGAATTGGATTGATTGATTTAACATTAAACAATTTTTTTTTTACTTATTAATAGGCGACAAATTATTTTGTATTTTTCAACTAACGTGCGAGTACCCATTATTGCCGAAAATTACACAAGTTTTTTTCTATTACTCTCTTCATGTAAGTTTTCATGAAAAAATTTCAATGCAAATCTCTGCACTGTGCATTTATTTAATTTGAGGAATGATTTCCATTTTCTTCTCATCAAGATCGACTTACTTCTGGCTAAAAATAACCCTCTCCATGACCTTTGATTTACAGAAAATTCGAGTACCCATTATTGCCGCTCATATCTTTTCGATATTTTCCAGTATAAGATAAATAGTAAGAATATAACATAAAAACACTATTTCATAAACACAATTCAATTATATAAGATGCAATTGTTTTCGATGTCCCTGCGGCCACAAACACACAAACGGAGGAACACGTGCTTCACATGTCTCGAGAAAAATGTTGAAATAAGATAAAGAAATGCACAGTTTATTTATTAAAAGCTTTTTAAAAATAAGTTTAAGTGTGTCCAGTAAAAGAAATAATGTGTGTCACTGTGAAAGTTAATAGCAACGCCTCTAAGTTACACCGCAGCTGCGCGGGTATAAATCCTTGATCCGCCTCAGGTTGCAGAAAAAAATGGCGTCTTACAAGCAAGCAGACGCTCGGTTTCCTTTCTCAAATGTTGTGCAGTGGAAATGGTATCTTGCTTATTTTTGTTCAATATCATAACATGGAAGTAATTAAGGTTTTCCGCTGGGAGCGGAAAACCTTACTATTATTCTGAAAAATTTTCAAATTTCTTATTAGGGTCTTCCGTCTTCAGCGGAAGACCCTTCTATTATTCTATTGTTTCTTTTTCACTTTTCTTATTCTTATTAGGGTCTTCCGTCTTCAGCGGAAGACTCTTCTATTATTCTATTGTTTCTTTTTCACTTTTCTTATTAAGGTCTTCCGTTTCCAACGGAAGACCTTATTGTTATTCTTCGGTTTCTTTTTCCCTATTATTTTTATTCTTTTTTTTTCTTCCCATTTTTGTGCACGCGATTTCTCAGAAACGGCTCAACCGATCTCCATCAAATTTTTAGTTGTGATAGATAATGGTCTGAACCTGATAGCAAATTTTTTGCATTGATGACGTCACATCCGTTTTTGAGATATTGAGATTTTTCTAATTTTTATATCGGTATTTTGTCTGCGGCCGTTCTCCTAAACTATAAGAGATTTTGAGCTCAAATTTCTACGGTTGGTAAAGGAAAGATTGAAGTTTTGCATGATTGTTGTTTTGTATGTTTAGCACTATTGGCGCCAAAGCTCGCTATGGCTCGAAAATTGACATTAAAAAAGCGTCGTAAATTTTTGTGCTTTTCTCTCTTTATCTCTTTTCTGGAAAATATTTTGTTAAAACATGTAATGTAGAAAAAGTTTATATTTACAAGACATTTCAGCTGATATCAAGAAAAAGGGGCTGACCCCTCAAATTAAGGACCTAGAGGGCTCTAAAGTCTTTTACCCGTAACTCTTTACCGAGGGATATTTTGTAATAGATTATAGAAGCAAATATGCTTATCTCAATGTTATGTATTCAAGCAATGTAATGGTTTTATCATGTGTTACGTAATTAAGGGATTTTAGGGGCCAAAAGTCCAAATTTTCGATCACCCATATCTCAGAAAGGAAAAATAATTTGTAATGCAGTACAGAAGAAAAGTTGTTCAAAATGATGTTCTTAACAAAATGCAACCGTCAAAATTTCGTTAAACGGCCCCTAAAAGGAGATAAGGGACCGGCCCCTAAAACCTTTTTTCTCATATATCTCCAGAACGGTAACAAATTTCTAAACACTTGTTTAACAAATTTTGTGAAGAATTAAATGACCTTTTATTTGATATCAAGAAAAAAGGGGCTGGCCCCTCAAATTAGGGGACCAAAGGGCTCTAAAGTCTTTAATCTGTAGCCCTTTACTGAGAGATATATTGTGAAATGTTATAGAAGCAAATGTGTTTATTTTATAGTTATGTATTCAAGCAATGTAATGATTTTATCATGTGTTACGTAATTAAGGGTTTTTAGGGGCCAAAAGTCCAAAATTTTGATCACCCATATCTCAGAAAGGAAAAAATATTTAGTAATGCAGTACAGAAGAAAAATTGTTCAAAATGATGTTCACAACAAAATGCAACCTTCAGAATTTCGTTAAACGGCCCCTATAAGGAATTATGGGATCGGCCCCTTAAACCTTCTTTCTCATATATCTCCAAAACGGTAACGAATTTCTAAACACTTGTTTAACAAAATTTGTGTAGAAATAAATGACCTTTTATTTGATACCAAAAAAAAGGGGCTGGCCCCTTAAATTAGGAGACCAAAGGCATCTAAAGTCTTTAATATGTAGCCCTTTACTGAGAGATATTTTGTGAAATGATGTAGAAGCAAATGTGTTTATTTTATAGTTATGTATTCAAGCAATGTAATGATTTTATCATGTGTTACGTAATTAAGGGGTTTTAGGGGCCAAAAGTCAAAAATTTTGATCATCCATATCTCAGAAAGGAAAAATATTTTGTAATGCAGTACAGAAGAAAAGTTGTTCAAAATGATGTTTCAACAAAATGCAACCGTCAAAATTTCGTTAAACGGCTCCTAAAAGGAGATAAGGTATCGGCCCCTAAAACCTTCTTTCTCATATATCTCCAGAACGGTAACGAATTTCTAAACACTTTTTGACAAAATGTGTTCAGAATTAAATGGCCTTTCATTTGAATCCAAGAAAAAGGGACTTGTCCCTTAAATTAGGGGATCAAAGAGCTCTAAAACCTTTTATCTATAGCCCTTTAATGAGAGCCATTTTGTGAAAGGTTATTAAAGCTAGATTAGGTATAATACGTTTATATATCCTAACAATATAATGATTTTCTTGCGTTACCCAATTAGGGTTTTTAGGGACCAGAGGTAAACAACTTTGATCTTTTCTATCTTAATTGAAAGAAATGCAAGTATTTAAAAAAGCAAGAGAACTTATAAAAAGCGATACAATAAAGCATTAGTACTTCACTTCTTTTTTCCATAACATGTTTTGTTGTCGAAAATCAAAGTCGATGATGTCATATTTAATTCTAAAAATCGAACGGAAGACCTCCTCGTTGCTCGCAACGAAATCGTGTCTAGTTCTTCTTATTATTATTATTAGGGTCTTCCGTCTTCAGCGGAAGACCCTTCTATTATTCTATTGTTTCTTTTTCACTTTTCTTATTAGGGTCTTCCGTCTTCAGCGGAAGACCCTTCTATTATTCTATTGTTTCTTTTTCACTTTTCTTATTATTCTTTTTTTTTCTTACCGATTTTGTGCAGACGATTTTTTGGAGATGCCTGGGTCGATTTCGCTAAAATTTTCAATATAAACGTGTTTTTATCTAAAGCTGATACATTTTTTTTAATTTTTAAAAATACACTTCCGGTCAGAAGTTATCGTCCGTTTACGATTTTAAAAAGTCAATTTTGTCTGTCGGGTTTCTCAAAAACAAGTAAAGATAAAAGGCTGAAATTTTCAGAGATGATAGATCTAACGTTTTTCTGGTGTACCTCGGTATAGAGAATGTCCCCCGTCACTTCCAGTCGTCACCGGAAGGAAATTTGCAAAATTGAATTTTTCGACTTTTTTATTTTTTAATATTTTTTTTTAAAATTTTTATACCTTATAGTGACCCTTTTACTGATTCAGAATATGTAATTAGTTTTAAAATCAATCAAAGCATTCTCGAGAAATTAAGCGTCAAAGTTCTGAAGCGAGAGTCCGAGTAGCACAGTCGATATAGTCGTGGACATGGCCCAGGCGACCCGGGTTCAAGCCTCGAGTGCCGCAAATTTTTTTTTAACTTTTTTTCGCTTAGATCTACGTTTTTATCTTTGAATTGATAAGTTTGATCTAATCTATTCAAAAATCGAACGGAAGACCCACTCGTTGCTCGCAACGAGATCGAATCTAGTTCTTATTATTATTCTTTTTTTCTCTTACCGATTTTGTGCAGACGATTTCTCGGAGATGGCTGGGTCAATTTCGCTCAAATTTTCAATATAAACGTGTTTTCATCTAAACCTGATATACAATTTTTATTTTTTGAAAATACACTTCCGGTCGGAAGTTATCGTCCGTTTACGATTTTAAAAAGTCAATTTTGTCTGTCGGGTTTCTCAAAAACGAGCAAAGATATAGAGCTGAAATTTTCAGAGATGATAGATCTACCGTTTTTCTAATGTACCTCGGTCAAGAGAATGTCCGCCGTCACTTCCGGTCGTCACCGGAAGGAAATTTGAAAAATTGAATTTTTCGACTTTTTTATTTTTTAATATTTTTCTTTGAAATTTTTACACCTTATAGTGACCCTTTTACTGATTAAGAATATGTAATTAGTTTTAAAATCGATCAAGGCATTCTCGAGAAATTAAGCGTCAAAGTTCTGAAGCGGAGTCCGAGTAGCTCAGTCGTTATAGTCGTGGACATGGCCCAGGCGACCCGGGTGCAAGCCTCGAGTGCCGCAATTTTTTTTTTTTTTCGCTTAGATCTACGATTTTATCTTTGAATTGATAAGTTTAATCTTATCTATTCAAAAATTGGACGGAAGACCCACTCGTTGCTCGCAACGAGATCGAATCTAGTTCTTATTAGGGTCTTCCGTCTTCAGCGGAAGACCCTTCTATTATTCTATTGTTTCTTTTTCACTTTTCTTATTCTTATTATTATTATTATTATTATTCTTTTTTTTCTTACCGATTTTGTGCAGACGATTTCTGGGAGATGGCAGGGTCGATTTCGCTCAAATTTTCAATATAAACGTGTTTTTATCTAAACCTGATATATGATTTTTATTTTTCGAAAATACACTTCCGGTCGGAAGTTATCGTCCGTTTACGATTTTAAAAAGTCAATTTTGTCTGTCGGGTTTCTCAAAAACGAGCAAAGATATAGAGCTGAAATTTTCAGAGATGATAGATCTACCGTTTTTCTAATGTACCTCGGTCAAGAGAATGTCCGCCGTCACTTCCGGTCGTCACCGGAAGGAAATTTGAAAAATTGAATTTTTCGACTTTTTTATTTTTTAGTATTTTTCTTTGAAATTTTTACACCTTATAGTGACCCTTTCACTGATTAAGAATATGTAATTAGTTTTAAAATCAATCAAGGCATTCTCGAGAAATTAAGCGTCAAAGTTCTGAAGCGGAGTCCGAGTAGCTCAGTCGTTATAGTCGTGGACATGGCCCAGGCGACCCGGGTGCAAGCCTCGAGTGCCGCAATTTTTTTTTTTTTCGCTTAGATCTACGATTTTATCTTTGAATTGATAAGTTTAATCTTATCTATTCAAAAATTGGACGGAAGACCCACTCGTTGCTCGCAACGAGATCGAATCTAGTTCTTATTAGGGTCTTCCGTCTTCAGCGGAAGACCCTTCTATTATTCTATTGTTTCTTTTTCACTTTTCTTATTCTTATTATTATTATTATTATTATTCTTTTTTTTCTTACCGATTTTGTGCAGACGATTTCTGGGAGATGGCAGGGTCGATTTCGCTCAAATTTTCAATATAAACGTGTTTTTATCTAAACCTGATATATGATTTTTATTTTTCGAAAATACACTTCCGGTCGGAAGTTATCGTCCGTTTACGATTTTAAAAAGTCAATTTTGTCTGTCGGGTTTCTCAAAAACGAGCAAAGATATAGAGCTGAAATTTTCAGAGATGATAGATCTACCGTTTTTCTAATGTACCTCGGTCAAGAGAATGTCCGCCGTCACTTCCGGTCGTCACCGGAAGGAAATTTGAAAAATTGAATTTTTCGACTTTTTTATTTTTTAATATTTTTCTTTGAAATTTTTACACCTTATAGTGACCCTTTCACTGATTAAGAATATGTAATTAGTTTTAAAATCAATCAAGGCATTCTCGAGAAATTAAGCGTCAAAGTTCTGAAGCGGAGTCCGAGTAGCTCAGTCGTTATAGTCGTGGACATGGCCCAGGCGACCCGGGTTCAAGCCTCGAGTGCCGCAAAATTTTTTTCTCTTTTTTTCGCTTAGATCTACGATTTTATCTGTGAATTGATAAGTTTAATCTTATTTATTCAAAAATCGGACGGAAGACCCACTCGTTGCTCGCAACGAGATCGAATCTAGTTATTATTCTTTTTTTTTCTTACCGATTTTGTGCAGAGGATTTCTCGGAGATGGCTGGGTCGATTTCGCTCAAATTTTCAACATAAACGTGTTTTCATCTCAACCTGATATATAATTTTTTTTTTTGAAAATACACTTCCGGTCGAAAGTTATCGTCCGTTTACGATTTTAAAAAGTCAATTTTGTCTGTCGGGTTTCTCAAAAACGAGCAAAGATATAGAGCTGAAATTTTCAGAGATGATAGATCTACCGTTTTTCTAATGTACCTCGGTCAAGAGAATGTCCGCCGTCACTTCCGGTCGTCACCGGAAGGAAATTTGAAAAATTGAATTTTTCGACTTTTTTATTTTTTAATATTTTTCTTTGAAATTTTTACACCTTATAGTGACCCTTTTACTGATTAAGAATATGTAATTTGTTTTAAAATCGATCAAGGCATTCTCGAGAAATTAAGCGTCAAAGTTCTGAAGCGGAGTCCGAGTAGCTCAGTCGTTATAGTCGTGGACATGGCCCAGCCGACCCGGGTTCAAGCCTCGAGTGCCACCATTTTTTTTTATTTTTTTTTCGCTTAGATCTACGATTTTATCTTTGAATTGATAAGTTTAATCTTATCTATTCAAAAATTGGACGGAAGACCCACTCGTTGCTCGCAACGAGATCGAATCTAGTTATTATTCTTTTTTTTTCTTACCGATATTGTGCAGACGATTTCTCAGAGATGGCTCAACTGATTTCATTCAAATTTTCAAAATTAACGCGACTTTATCTGAAGTTTATTGTTTTTTATCCATTTTTGAAAATACACTTCCGGTCGGAAGTTATCGTCCGTTTACGATTTTTAAAAGTTAATTTTGTCTGTCAGGTTTCTCAAAAACAAGCAAAGATATAGAGCTGAAATTTTTAGAGATTATAGATCTACCGTTTTTCTAATGTACCTCGGTCAAGAGAAGGTCCACCGTCACTTCCGGTCGTCACCGGAAGGAAATTTGAAAAATTGAATTTTTCGACTTTTTTATTTTTTAATATTTTTCTTTGAAATTTTTACACCTTATAGTGACCCTTTTACTGATTAAGAATATGTAATTAGTTTTAAAATCGATCAAGGCATTCTCGAGAAATTAAGCGTCAAAGTTCTGAAGCGGAGTCCGAGTAGCTCAGTCGTTATTGTCGTGGACATGGCCCAGGCGACCCGGGTTCAAGCCTCGAGTGCCGCAAAATTTTTTTCTCTTCTTTTCGCTTAGATCTATGATTTTATCTTTGAATTGATAAGTTTAATCTTATCTATTCAAAAATTGGACGGAAGACCCACTCGTTGCTCGCAACGAGATCGAATCTAGTTATTAGGGTCTTCCGTCTTCAGCGGAAGACCCTTCTATTATTCTATTGTTTCTTTTTCACTTTTCTTATTAGGGTCTTCCGTTTCCAACGGAAGACCCTCTTGTTTTTCTTCGGTTTCATTTTATTATTATTTTATTTTTTATTTTTTTTCTGACTCATTCTCGGCTTTATATCTCAAAAAGTTTTCATCCGATTTCAATGAAATTTTTAGAGCTATTGTAAAGTTACCGTGCCTCAAAGATGTTAAAGTTTCAGCATTTACGTCACTTCCGTTCAAATTTGGCGGCCATTTTTAAATTTAAAAAAAGTGATTTTGTCCGGAAGAAATTTCCGTAAACATTAAAGATATCGCTTTGAAATTTTTGCTGATGATAGATGTACCAACTCTATAATGTACTGGGGGGTTTAAAATTTTGTTCATTAATTTTGCTCAAAACCGGAAGCAATTCCAATTTTTGAAAATTTTCATTTTTTTGAACAAAATAAGACAATACTACAGTCTTATAGAACTTGCCATGGTAAATTCAAATCTGAAATCCGTTTGAAAATCAAACGATGCATTACAGAGATATCAGGGTTTTTAAAATTGATTTTTCCGGAAATTTTGATTCCGCGTCCTTGGTTTAAAAAACAGCGTAATGTTCAAATTAAAGTTAACTCGTACTAAAAATAATTGTTAAGTCGTACTAGAACACATTCTGATTTTTTGTTAAGTCGTTCTTGAAATCAGAAAGGTTTTTGTTAATTCGTACTTAAAATCATTCGTATTTTGTTAAGTCGTACCAGGAATATTTCGATTTATTTCATCTTTTCATTTTAGTAACGCTTGTTTTTGGTTGAAGAGCTCTGCTTCTTACAGGAACTTCCAGCTTTACTTCCGACATTAACGGAAGACCCACTCGTTGCTTTGCAACGAGCTTTGCTCTAGTTGATATTATTATTATTCTTTTTTTTTCTTACCGATTTTGTGCAGACGATTTCTCGGAGATTGCTGGGTCGATTTCGCTCAAATTTTCAATATAAACGTGCTTTTATCTAAACCTGATAAATAATTTCTATTTTTTGAAAATACACTTCCGGTCGGAAGTTATCGTCCGTTTACGATTTTAAAAGGTCAATTCTGTCTGTCAGGTTTCTCAAAAACGAGCAAAGATATAGAGCTGAAATTTTCAGAGATGATAGATCTACCGTTTTTCTAATGTACCTCGGTCAAGAGAAGGTCCGCCGTCACTTCCGGTCGTCACCGGAAGGAAATTTGAAAAATTGAATTTTTCGACTTTTTTTTTTTTTTAATATTTTTCTTTGAAATTTTTACACCTTATAGTAACCCTTTTACTGATTAAGAATATTTAATTAGTTTTAAAATCGATCAAGGCATTCTCGAGAAATTAAGCGTCAAAGTTCTGAAGCGGAGTCCGAGTAGCTCAGTCGTTATAGTCGTAGACATGGCCCAGGCGACCCGGGTTCAAGCCTCGAGTGCCGCAAATTTTTTTTTTTTCGCTTAGATCTACGATTTTATCTTTGAATTGATAAGTTTAATCTTATTTATTCAAAAATCGGACGGAAGACCCACTCGTTGCTCGCAACGAGATCGAATCTAGTTAAGGTCTTCCGTTTCCAACGGAAGACCTTATTGTTATTCTTCCTTTTTCCCTATTATTAAGGTCTTCTGTTTCCAACGGAAGACCTTCTTGTTATTCTTCGGTTTCTTTTTCCCTATTATTAGGGTCTTCCGTCTTCAGCGGAAGACCCTTCTATTATTCTATTGTTTCTTTTTCAATTTTATTATTAGGGTCTTCCGTCTTCAGCGGAAGACCCTTCTATTATTGTAATGTTTCTTTTTCACTTTTCTTATTATTATTATTATTATTCTTTTTTTGTCTTACAAATTTTGTGCAGGCGATTTCTCGGAGATGACTCGTTCGATTTCCTTCAAATTTTCAGGGCTGATGCCTAGTCTTATGAATTTTATACCGCAGGAACAATTTTTAAAAATTCACTTCCGGTCGGAAGTTAACGTCGTTTTACGATTTTTAAAAGTCAATTTTGTTGGCGATGTTTCTCAAAAACGAGTAAAGATAGAGAATTGAAATTTTCAGAGATGATAGATCTAGCAATATCCTCGTGCACCTCGGTCAAGAGAATGTTGGCCGTCACTTCTGGTCGTCACCGGAAGCAAATTTAAAAAATGAAAATTTTCAACTTTTTGTTTAGATATATTTTTTCAAATTAGATGATAGTGACCCTTTTACTGATTCAGAATATGTAATTTGTTTTAAAATCGATCAAGGCATTCTCGAGAAATTAAGCGTCAAAGTTCTGAAGCGGAGTCCGAGTAGCTCAGTCGTTATAGTCGTGGACATGGCCCAGGCGACCCGGGTTCAAGCCTCGAGTGCCGCAAAATTTTTTTCTCTTTTTTTCGCTTAGATCTATGATTTTATCTTTGAATTGATAAGTTTAATCTTATCTATTCAAAAATTGGACGGAAGACCCACTCGTTGCTCGCAACGAGATCGAATCTAGTTATTATTCTTTTTTTCCTTACACATTTTGTGCAGGCGATTTCTCGGAAATGGCTGATTCGATTTCCTTCAAATTTTCACTGATGATGCCTCGTAATATGAAGTTTGTACCCCCGTGATACGTTTTTAAAATTCACTTCCGGTCGGAAGTTATCGTCAATAAACGATTTTTTAAAGTCAATTTTGTCTGCGACGTTTCTCAAAAACGCGTAAAGATATAGAGCTGAAATTTTCAGAGATAATAGATCTACCGTTTTTCTGGTGTACCTCGGTATAGAGAATGTCCGTCATCACTTCCGGTTGTCACCGGAAGGAAATTTGAAAAATTCTATTTTTCGACTTTTTTATTTTTTAATATTTTATTTTGAAATTTTGACACCTTATAGAGACCCTCTTACTGATTCAGAATATGTAATTTGTTTTAAAATCGATCAAGGCATTCTCGAAAAATTAAGCGTCAAAATTCTGAAGCGAGAGTCCGAGTAGCTCAGTCGATATAGTCGTGGACATGACCCAGGCGACCCGGGTTCAAGCCTCGAGTGCCGCAAATTTTTTTTTACTATTTTTCGCTTAGATCTATGATTTTATCTTTGAATTGATAAGTTTAATCTTATCTATTCAAAAATTGGACGGAAGACCCACTCGTTGCTCGCAACGAGATCGAATCTAGTTATTATTATTTTTTTTCTTCCTTTTTTTGTGCACGCGATTTTTCAGAAACGGCTTGGCCGATCTCAATTAAATTTTAGGATGTGATAGATAGTGGTCTGAACTTGATTGGACATTTTTTGTATTGATGACGTCACATCCGTTTTTGAGATATTGAGATTTTTCTAATTTTTATATAGGTATTTTGTCTTCTGTTGTTCTCCTAAACTATAAGAGATATTAAGCTCAAATTTCTACGGTTGGTAAACGAAAGATTGAAGTTTTGCATGATTGTTGTTTTGTATGTTTAGCACTACTGGCGCCAAAGCTCGCTATGGCTCGAAAATTGACATTAAAAAAGCGTCGTGAATTTTTGTGCTTTTCTCTCTTTATCTCTTTTCTGGAAAATATTTTGTTAAAACATGTAATGTAAAAAAAAGTTTATATTTACAAGACCTTTCTGCTGATATCAAGAAAAAGGGGTTGGCCCCTCAAATAAGGGACCTAGAGGGCTCTAAATTCTTTTACTCATAACTCTTTACTGAGGGATATTTTGTAATAAATTATATAAGCAAATATGTTTATCTTACAGATATTAAGCCAAGCAGTAAAACGATTTTCTCATATATTACGTAATTAGGGATTTTTAGGGGTCAGAAGTCCAAAACTTTGACCACCTATATCTCAAAACGGAAAAATATTTTGAAATGCAGTATAAAAGAAAAAATGCTTAAAATGATGTCCTTAACACCATGCAACCTAAAAAATTTGGTTCAGCGGCCCCAATAAGGAGATAAGGGACCAGCCCCTAAAACATTCTTTCTCAGATATCTCAAGAATGGGAACGAATTTCTGAACACTTGTTGAACAAAATGTCTTTATAATAAATGACCTTTCATTTGATACCAAGAAAAAGGGGCTGGCCCCTAATATTAGGGACCTACAGGGCTCTAAAGTCTTTTTACTATAGTTCTTTACTGAGGGATATTTTGTAATACATTATAGAAGCAAATATGTTTATCTTACAGTTATGAAGCCAAGCAGTATAACGATTTTCTCATATGTTACGTAATTAGGGATTTTTAGGGGTCATAAGTCCAAAACTTTCACCACCTATATCTCAAAACGGAAAAATATTTTGAAATGCAGTATAAAAGAAAAGATGCTCAAAATGATGTCCTTAACAACATGCAACCTAAAAAATTAGGTTCAGCGGCCCCAATAAGGAGATAAGGGACCGGCCCCTAAAATATTCTTTCTGAGATATCTCAAGAACGGTAACGGATTTCTGAACACTTGTTGAACAAAATGTCTTTATAATCAAATGACCTTTCATTTGATACCATGAAAAAGGGGCTAGCCCCTAATATTAGGGACTTAGAGGGCTCTAAAGTCTTTTTACTATAGTTCAGTACCGAGGGGTATTTCGTAATAGATTATAGAAGAAAATATGTTTATCTAACAGTTGTGTAGCCTAACATTATAATGATTTTTCTCATGTGTTATGTAATAAAGGATTTTTAGGGGTCAAAAGTCCAAAAATGTGATAACCTATATCTTAAAAAGAAAAAAATATTTTGAAATGCAGTATAAAAGAAAAGATGCTCAAAATAATGTACCTAATAACTAGCAACCTTACAATTTTTGTTCAGCGTCCCCAATTAGGAGATAAGGTCCGGCCCCGAAAATATTCTTTCTGAGATATTTCAAGAACGGTGACGAATTTCTAAACACTTGTTGAACAAAACTCTTACACCTGAAGCAAAATAGTATCTGGCACTTAAAATGAAGATCCTCTTTTCCTGTTTTAAATCATGTATAGCTGTTAAATAGCAAAATCAAGATCGAACATAAATCTCAATTTCTAAAATCAGACGGAAGACCTCCTCGTTGCTCGCAACGAGATCGTGTCTAGTTTTTATTCTTTTTTTTTCTTCCCATTTTTGTGCACGCGATTTCTCAGAAACGGCTCAGCCGATCTCCATCAAATTTTTAGATGTGATAGATAGTGGTCTGAAACTGATAGCAAAGTTTTTGCATTGATGACGTCACATCCGTTTTGGAGATATTGAGATTTTTCTAATTTTTATATGGGTATTTTGTCTGCGGCCGTTCTCCTAAACTATAAGAGATTTTGAGCTCAAATTTCTACGGTTGGTAAAGAAAAGATTGAAGTTTTGCATGATTGTTGTTTTGTATGTTTAGCACTATTGGCGCCAAAGCTCGCTATGGCTCGAAAATTAACATTAAAAAAGCGTCGTTATTTTTTGTGCTTTTCTCTCTTTATCTCTTTTCTAGAAAATATTTTGTTAAAACATGTAAAGTAAAAAAAGTGTATATTTACAAGATCTTTCAGCTGATATCAAGAAAAAGGGGCTGGCCCCTCAAATTAGGGACCTAGAAGGCTTTAAAATATTTTACCCGTAACTCTTTACCGATGGATATTTTGTAATAGATTATAGAAGCAAATATGTTTATCTCAATGTCTTGTATTCAAGCAATGTAATGATTTTATTATGTGTTACGTAATTAAGGGTTTTTAGGGGCCAAAAGTCCAAAATTTTGATCACCCATATCTCAGAAAGGAAAACTATTTTGTAATGCAGTACAGAAGAAAAGTTGTTCAAAATGATGTTCTTAACAAAATGCAATCGTCAAAATTTCGTTAAACGGCCCCTAAAAGGAGATAAAGGACCGGCCCCTCAAACCTTCTTTCTCATATATCTCTAGAACGGTATCGAATTTCTAAACACTTGTTTAACAAATTTTGTGTAGAATTAAATGACCTTTTATTTGATATCAAGAAAAAGGGGCTGGCCCCTCAAATTAGGGGACCAAAGGGCTCTAAAGTCTTTAATCTGTAGCCCTTTACTGAGAGATATTTTGTGAAATGTTATAGAAGCAGATGTGTTTATCCCAATGTTATGTATTCAAGCAATGTAATGATTTTATCATGTGTTACGTAATTAAGGGTTTTTAGGGGCCAAAAGTCCAACATTTTAATCACCCATATCTCAGAAAGGAAAAATATTTTGTAATGCAGTACAGAGAAACAGTTGTTCAAAATGATGTTCTCAACAAAATGCAACCATCAAAAATTCGTTAAATGGCCCCTATAAGGAGTTATGGGATCGGCCCCTAAAACCTTCTTTCTCATATATCTCCAGAACGGTAACGAATTTCTAAACACTTGTTGAACAAAATTTGTTTAGAATTAAATATCCTTTCATTTAATGTCAAGGAAGAAGGACTGGCCCCTACAATTAGGGGACCAAAGGGCTCTTAGGTGTTTTATCTATAACCCTTTATTGAGGGGTATTTTGTGAAATGTTATAGAAGCAAATGTGTTTTACCTGCAGTTATGTATCAAAGCAATGTATTGGTTTTGTCATGTGTTTTGTAATTAGGGTTTTTTAGGGGCCAAAAGTCCAAAATTTTGATCACCAATATCTCAGAAAGGAAAAATATTTTGAAATGCAGTACAGAAGAAAAGTTGTTTAAAATGATGTTCTCAACAAAATGCAACCTTCAAAATTTCGTTAAACGGCCCCTATAGGGAGATAAGGGATCGGCCCCTAAAATCTTCTTTCTCATATACAGTGCTGCTATCCTGAAAGTTGACAAGGATAGGATAGGATAGGATGCAGGATGCACGATACATGATAGAAATATTAAAGTTAAGTTCTATCCTATCCTATCCTATCCTATCCTATCCTATCCTGCATCCTGTAGCCAATCAGATTCGAGTATAAATTTCAGAGTTATTTTGCGAAACGAAAATTGGCTTAACAGTGTATTTTCAATGTCAATTTAATACGTTTTACAAGTTAAACCATTTAAGAATAATTATTATATCAAGAGTGCGGTGCATAACATTGATGCGCGCAAAAATGTCGGCGCTACATCTTTGTCAATTCGTACACAAGTACGGAGTTACTGCGAGAATTCGATGCAACATTTGACAACGTCAGAAGTAGATTTCTGTATTTACTTCATTTAAGGTATGCAAAGTAATAAAAGCTTGAATTTATAAACGACCAATTCGGCATTTTAAAATATAAACATCTATACAAGAAACAGACATTGCTTCGCGTTTCATATGATTTCTTCGATACCCAATAACAGGGACGCATATTTCTGTCCGATATAAACCTGAACATATCGAATTAATAAATGTTGGCTAGCTATAAATGCTTGAGTATTTATACTTTAAAAATAACTCCGAATGGTTTAACTTTAAACGATATAAACTTCCTAAAGAAATTGTTTATTTCCAGATCGTGTTTACATTTATCGCCGAACGAATCGCTCGAATAATGATAATTACGCTCAGTTATATGTGATAAGAAAATAATTTGATAAAAATATGTGACTAAACAGTTCCTCACTAAGTGCATCGAAGTTATTTATCTGTTTTTAATGCATAAATATAATAAAATCAAAAATCGAATCGCTTACCTGTTTGTTTACGTTTTTAATTTCGTTTCATTTAACTTGCATTCCTATATTTAGAAGGTATGGGATAGGATAGGATAGGATAGAGCTTATTTGCAGGATAGGATGCAGGATACAGGATATAGGATAGGATAGGATAGTTTTGTCAACTTTCACGATAGCAGCACTGTATCTCAAGAACGGTGACGAATTTCTAAACACTTTTTGACAAAATGTGTTCAGAATTAAATGTCCTTTCATTTGAATCCAAGAAAAAGGGACTTGCCCCTTAAATTAGGGGATCAAAGAGCTCTAAAATCTTTTATCTTTAGCCCTTTAATGAGAGCCATTTTGTGAAAGACTATTAAAGCTAGATTAAGTATAATACGTTTATATATCCTAACAATATAATGATTTTCTTTTGCGTTACCCAATCAGGGTTTTTAGGGACCATAGGTAAACAAATTTGATCTTTTCTATCTTAATTGAAAGAAATGCTAGTATTTAAAAAAGCAAGAGAACTTATAAAAAGCAATACAATAAAGCATACGTACTTCACTCCTTTTTCCATAACATGTTTTGTTGTCGAAAATCAAAGTCGATGATGTCATATTTCATTCTAAAAATCGAACGGAAGACATCCTCGTTGCTCGCAACGAGATCGTGTCTAGTTAAGGTCTTCCGTTTTCCAACGGAAGACCTTATTGTTTTCGTTCGGTTTCTTTTTCCCTATTATTATTATTTTTTTTCTTACAAAATTTGTGCAGGCGATTTCTCGAAAATGGCTTATCCGATTTTCGTGAAACTTTCAGATCTAATAGATATTAATCCGAACTTAATATACATTTTTTTATTTTGATGACGTCATTTCCGTTCTTGAGAAAATGACGTTTTAACGTTTTTCAGAGGGTCGGCTTGTCCAGGGATCTTCTCATAAACGGTAAAAGATATTGAGTTCAAACTTTCAGGGATTGTAGACAAGAGATTGTAGATGTGCTATTTGGCGTTCATATTTGTCATGCTCAAAAGGTGTTTAAGCTCGCCTGGTCCCGAAAATTGTGACTAAAAAAACGTCGTAATTTTTAATGGTTTTCTTAGTTTGTCTCTTTTCTGAAAAATATTTTGTTAAAACTTGTAATGCAAAAAAGATTTATATTTAGAAGACCTTTCATTTGATATCAAGAAAAAGGGGCTGGCTCCTCAAATTAAGGGACCAAAGGGCTCTAAAGTCGTTCATCTGTAGCTCTTTACTGAGGGATATTTTGTGAACAGTTATAGAAGCAAATATGTTTATCTTACAGTTATGTATCCAATAAATGTAATGATTTTATTATGTTACGTAATTAGGGGTTTTTAAGGGCCAAAAGTCCAGAATTTTGATCACCCATATCTCAGAAAGGAAAAATATTTTGAAACAAAGTATAGAAGTAAAGATGCTCAAAATGATGTACTATATAATATGCAATTTTCAAAATTTCGTTAAATGGCCCCTATAAGGAGTTATGGGATTGGCCCCTAAAACGTTCTTTCCTATATTTCTCAAGAACGGTAACAAATCTCAAAACACTTGTTGAACAAAATGCGTTGAGATTTAAATGACCTTTTATTTGATATGAAAAAAGGGGCTGGCCCCTCAAATTAAGGGACCAAAGGGCTCTAAAGTCTTTCATCTGTAGCCCTTTACTGAGGGATATTTTGTGAACGGTTATAGAAGCAAATATGTTTATCTTACAGTTATTTATCCAAGCAATGTAATGATTATATCGTGTGTTACGTAATTAGGGGTTTTTAGGGGCCAAAAGTCCAGAATTTTGATCACCCATATCTCAGAAAGGAAATATATTTTGAAATGCAGTATAGAAGTAAAGATAGTCTAAATGATGTACAAAATAATATGCAATTTTCAAAATTTCGTTAAATGGCCCCTATAAGGAGTTAAGGGGTCGGCCCCTAAAACGTTCTTTCCTATATATCTCAAGAACGGTAACAAATCTCTAAACACTTGTTGAACAAAATGTGTTGAGATTTAAATGACCTTTTATTTGATATCAAGAAAAAGGGGCTGTCCCCTCAAATTAGGAGACCAAAGGGCTCTAAAGTCTTTCATCTGTAGCTCTTTACTGAGGGATATTTTGTGAAAGGCTATAGAAGCAAATGTGTTTATATTACAATTAGGTATCCAAGCAATGTAAGAGTCCAAAACTATGACCACCTATATCTCAAAAAGAAAAAATATTTTGAAATGCAGTATAGAAGAAAAGATGTTAAAAATGATGTACTTAACAACATGCAATCTTCAAAATTTGGTTCAGCGGCTCCAATAAGAAGATAAGGGACCGGCCCCTAAAACTTTTTCATTTAAGATATCTCAAGAACAGTGACGAATTCTAAACATTTGTTGAACAAAGCTCTTACACCTGTAAGTATCTGGCTCCCTAGAATGTAGACCCTGTTTTTTTTTATTCTAAATCATGTTTAGCTGTTAAATAGCAAAATCAAGATAGAACAAATTCTAAAATCAGACGGAAGACCTCCTCGTTGCTCGCAACGAGATCATGTCTAGTTATTATTAGCTGAAGACGGAAGACCCTTCTATTATTCTATTGTTTCTTTTTCACTTTTCTTCTTATTATTCTTTTTTTTCTTACCGATTTTGTGCAGACGATTTCTCGGAGATGGCTGGGTCGATATCGCTCAAATTTTCAATATAAACGTGTTTTTATCTAAAGCTGATACATTTTTTTTCATTTTTGAAAAAACACTTCCGGTCAGAAGTTATCGTCCGTTTACGATTTTAAAAAGTCAATTTTGTCTGTCGGGTTTCTCAAAAACGAGTAAAGATAAAAGGCTGAAATTTTCAGAGATGATAGATCTACCGTTTTTCTAATGTACCTCGGTATAGAGAATGTCCGCCGTCACTTCCGGTCGTCACCGGAAGGAAATTTCAAAATTTGAATTTTTCGACTTTTTTATTTTTTAATATTTTTCTTTGAAATTTTTAAACCTTATAGTGACCCTTTTACTGATTAAGAATATGTAATTAGTTTTAAAATCGATCAAGGCATTCTCGAGAAATTAAGCGTCAAAGTTCTGAAGCGGAGTCCGAGTAGCTCAGTCGTTATAGTCGTGGACATGGCCCAGGCGACCCGGGTTCAAGCCTCGAGTGCCGCAAATTTTTTTTCTCTTTTTTTCGCTTAGATCTACGATTTTATCTTTGAATTGATAAGTTTAATCTTATCTATTCAAAAATTGGACGGAAGACCCACTCGTTGCTCGCAACGAGATCGAATCTAGTTATTATTATTCTTTTTTTTTCTTACCCATTTTTTGCAGACGATTTCTCGGAGATGGCTTGGTCGATTTCGCTCAAATTTTCAATACAAACGTGTTTTTATCTAAAGCTGATATGTAATTTTTATCTTTTGAAAAAACACTTCCGGTCAGAAGTTATCGTCCGTTTACGATTTTAAATAGTCAATTTTGTCTGTCGGGTTTCTCAAAAACGAGTAAAGATAAAAAGCTGAAAATTTCAGAGATGATAGATCTACCGTTTTTCTGGTGCACCTCGGTCAAGAGAATGTCCGCCGTCACCTCTGGTCGTCACCGGAAGGAAACTCGAAAAATCTAATTTTTCGAATTTTTTATTTTTTTATATTGTTCTTTCAGATTTTTACATCTTATAGTGACCCTTTTACTGATTCAGAATATGTATTTTGTTTAAAAATCGATCAACGCGTTCTCGAGATATTAGGCATCAAAGTCCTGAAGCGAGAGTCCGAGTAGCTCAGTCGATAGAGTCGTGGACATTGCCCAGCCGAATTTCTTGCCCCCTCTTTTTGTGCTTAGATCTGATTTTTTTATCTTTAAAATGATGGATTCTGTTCTTTTCTGTTTTGATTTAGTAAAAGAAGTTACAATAATATCGCTTTTCCCCGTATTTGAGTATTGAGATCCATAGCTATGTATTCATACTGAAATAAAGTTAACATGTTGAAAAAAATCAAAAGTTACATCTTTAAAACAACGCTTATACATTGTTCTAACATATGTATTTTGTTTAAAACTGTGTAATATGTGATATTTAGAATTTAATATTCTCCGTTTAATATAGAAGTCACTGACCGACCCCCCCCCCCCCCCCCCATTTCATAAAATCATTTAGTTTTTCTGACCCGATTTTACTTGATCTTTGATCTTGGACCTTTAATATCAACTTAGTATCATTCTAGATTACTGTACTAATTACCAGACCAATTCGTTCATTATTAACAGAGTTATGAACTTTGTGGCATTTGAGTTTCAATCGTCGTGTTTGACATGTACTGTACAAAAAAATTCTAACTCCCGATCCCTTCACTCAATTCTAATGAAAATTCGTGAAAATAAACCTCGGATCCCATTCTTATTGTCTGTCAAATATGTAGCGGATTGAACAATTCAGAAGAATCAAACGGCGCTTATAGCCTATACGCGGAAATAAAATTTACACACTACACGCACCGACCCCCCCCCCCCCCCCCCCTTCACAAAATCATTAAGTTTTTCTGGACTGATTTTACTGAATCTTTCATCTTGAACCTTTATTTTCAGCCTAGTACCATTCTAGATTACTGTACTAATGACCAGACCAATTCGTTCATTTTTAATAGAGTTATGAATTTTTGGGCATTTGAGTTCCGATTGGCGTGCTTGACATGTACTGTAGAAAAAAATTCTAACTCCCGAGCCCTTCACTCAATCCTAATGAAATTTTGTGTAAATGTACCTCGGACCCCATTCTTATTATCTGCCAAATATGCAGCGGATTGAACAATTCAGAAGAAATTCATGAGATCAAGCGGCAAGTATAGCCTGTACGAGGACTTAAATTTTACACAGTACAAGGGATGTAAGCAGTCGCGTAATATTTCTGTTGCATGTATATTTCTTGTTTTCCGTTTAGTCTGTATCTACGATAGCGTGTGAACTACTAATGAATGTTAGAACTGTGGAAATTACTGTCATGAAATTTTGACCGAATAAATTTACGTGTTACTGATTTCGTTATTTCTACATTTATAATGATTTTATCAATCCTGTTAAAATAAAACAGTCAAACACAATAGTAAACGACACGAAAAAAAATCTCAACACTGAAATACATGTGTAAAATGCATCAGTCATTGCTTTAGGACTTTACTTCCCCTAATTATCGTTAACCGAATCCGAGATCCACACCTCAAAATTCTACTTTCGATTTATTTACGACGAAAATCAAGCTCGGGTCTTTTCACCCCCCTCCAGACAAAAACACGCATCAATATTTCAAATGACATCGCACTGTTACCAAACCTGTGTAGTCAGACATCTCACACATCGTTTATAATCTCATACAAAAATTCAGCTCCTCTCCCGGGCGGAAACGCCCCAAATTCAAAGAGAAATACTGTTATGACACCTGCAAAGGCCTGTCCGGATCCAAGATTTCTTCTTTCTCTCTATTTCTATCTCTCCATTTTTTTTTCTTTCGATTTTCTAACTATTCAACATAAAGGGCTTGTTGGACCGTAGTACAAGTTGAAAACACTCGTACATTAAGATTTAGACAAAAACAGTCTTTAATTATTAGGGTCTTCCGTCTTCAGCGGAAGACCCTTCTATTATTCTATTGTTTCTTTTTCACTTTTCTTATTCTTATTATTAGGGTCTTCCGTCTTCAGCGGAAGACCCTTCTATTATTCTATTGTTTCTTTTTCACTTTTCTTATTCTTATTATTAGGGTCTTCCGTCTTCAGCGGAAGACCCTTCTATTATTCTATTGTTTCTTTTTCAATTTTCTTATTAAGGTCTTCCGTTGGAAACGGAAGACCTTATTGTTATTGCTTTGTTTCTTTTTTCCCTATTCTTCTTATTATTAAGGTCTTCCGTTTTCCAACGGAAGACCTTATTGTTTTCGTTCGGTTTCTTTTTCCCTATTATTAATTTTTTTTTCTTACAAAATTTGTGCAGGCGATTTCTCGGAAATGGCTGAACCGATTTTCGTGAAACTTTTAGATCTAATAGATATTAGTCCGAACTTAATACACATTTTTTTATTTTGATGACGTCATTTCCGTTCTTGAGAAAATGACGTTTTAGCGATTTTCAGAGGGTCGGCTTGTCCAGGGATCTCCTTCTAAACGGTAAAAGATATTGAATTCAAACTTTTAGGGATTGTAGACAAGAGATTGTAGATGTGCAATTTGGCATTTATATTTGTCATGCTCAAAAGGCGTTAAAGCTCGCCTGGTCCCGAAAATAGAGACTAAAAAAACGTCGTAATTTTTCATGGTTTTCTTAGTTTATCTCTTTTCTGAAAAATATTTTGTTAACACATGTAATGCAAAAAAAGTTTATATTTACAAGACCTTTCATTTGATATCAAGAAAAAGGGGCTGGCCCCTAATATTAGGGGACTAAAGGGCTCTAAAGTCTTTCATCTGTAGCTCTTTACTGATGGGTATTTTGTGAACAGTTATAGAAGCAAATATGTTTATTTTACAGTTATGTATCCAAGCAATGTAATGATGTTATCATGTGTTACGTAATTAAGGGTTTTTAGGGGCCAAAAGTCCAAAATTTTGATCACCCATATCTCAGAAAGGAAAAATATTTAGTAATGCAGTACAGAAGAAAAATTGTTCAAAATAATGTTCACAACAAAATGCAACCTTCAGAATTTCGTTAAACGGCCCCTATAAGGAATTATGGGATCGGCCCCTTAAACCTTCTTTCTTATATATCTCCAGAACGGTAACGAATTTCTAAACACTTGTTTAACAAAATTTGTGTAGAAATAAATTACCTTTTATTTGATACCAAAAAAAAGGGGCTGGCCCCTTAAATTAGGAGACCAAAGGCATCTAAAGTCTTTAATATGTAGCCCTTTACTGAGAGATATTTTGTGAAATGATGTAGAAGCAAATGTGTTTATTTTATAGTTATGTATTCAAGCAATGTAATGATTTTATCATGTGTTACGTAATTAAGGGGTTTTAGGGGCCAAAAGTCAAAAATTTTGATCATCCATATCTCAGAAAGGAAAAATATTTTGTAATGCAGTACAGAAGAAAAGTTGTTCAAAATGATGTTTCAACAAAATGCAACCGTCAAAATTTCGTTAAACGGCTCCTAAAAGGAGATAAGGTATCGGCCCCTAAAACCTTCTTTCTCATATATCTCCAGAACGGTAACGAATTTCTAAACACTTGTTGACAAAATGTGTTCAGAATTAAATGGCCTTTCATTTGAATCCAAGAAAAAGGGACTTGTCCCTTAAATTAGGGGATCAAAGAGCTCTAAAACCTTTTATCTATAGCCCTTTAATGAGAGCCATTTTGTGAAAGGTTATTAAAGCTAGATTAGGTATAATACGTTTATATATCCTAACAATATAATGATTTTCTTGCGTTACCCAATTAGGGTTTTTAGGGACCAGAGGTAAACAACTTTGATCTTTTCTATCTTAATTGAAAGAAATGCAAGTATTTAAAAAAGCAAGAGAACTTATAAAAAGCGATACAATAAAGCATTAGTACTTCACTTCTTTTTTCCATAACATGTTTTGTTGTCGAAAATCAAAGTCGATGATGTCATATTTAATTCTAAAAATCGAACGGAAGACCTCCTCGTTGCTCGCAACGAGATCGTGTCTAGTTCTTCTTATTAGGGTCTTCCGTCTTCAGCGGAAGACCCTTCTATTATTCTATTGTTTCTTTTTCACTATTCTTATTATTCTTATTCTTTTTTTTTCTTCTTACCGATTTTGTGCAGGCGATTTCTCGGAGATGGCTTGCTTGATTTCAGTCAAATTTTCAGGGATGGTGCCTTGGCAACTGAAGTTTGTACCGCCGGAACAGTTTTTTAAAATTCACTTCCGGTCGGAAGTTATCGTCATTAAACGATTTTTTTAAAGTCAAATTTGTCTGCGACGTTTCTCAAAAACGACTGAAGATATAGAGCTGTAATTTTTAGAGATGATAGATTTAACGTTTTTCTGGTGCACTATTGTCTAAAAAATGTCCACCGTCACTTTTGGTCTTCTCTGGAAGGAATTTTAAAAAAATTGAATTTTTCGACTTTTTTATTTTCTAATATTTTTTTTTTTTATTTTTACACCGTATAGTGACCCCTTCACTGATTCAGAATATGTAATTTGTTTTAAAATCTATCAAGGCATTCTCGAGAAATTAAGCGTCAAAGTTCTGAAGCGAGAGTCCGAGTAGCTCAGTCGATAGAGTCGTGGACATGGCCAAGGCGACCCGGGTTCAAGCCTCGAGTGCCGCAAATTTTTTTTTTATATTTTTCGCTAAGATGTACGTTTTTATCTTTGAATTGATAAGTTTGATCTAATCTATTCAAAAATCGGACGGGAGACCCACTCGTTGCTCGCAACGAGATCGAATCTAGTTAGGGTCTTCCGTCTTCATTGCGGAAGACCCTTCTATTATTCTATTGTTTCTTTTTCACTTTTCTTATTCTTATTATTATTCTTTTTTTTTCTTACCGATTTTGTGCAGACGATTTCTCAGAGATGGCTTGATAGATTTCATTCAAATTTTCAAGATTAACGTGTTTTTATCTGAAGTTTATTGTTTTTTATCCATTTCTAAAAATTCACTTCCGGTCGGAAGTTATCGTCCGTTTACGATTTTAAAAAGTCAATTTTGTCGGCGACGTTTCTCAAAAACGAGAAAAGATAGAGGTCTGAAATTTTCAGAGAAGATAGATCTACCGTTTTTCTGGTGCAACAAACTCACCAAAATGTCCGCCGTCACTTTCTGTCGTTTTTGGAAAAAAAATCAAAAAAAAAATTTTTCGACTTTTTTATTTTTTAATATTTTTCTTTGAAATTTTTACACCTTATAGTGACCCTTTTACTGATTAAGAATATGTAATAAGTTTTAAAATCGATCAAGGCATTCTCGAGAAATTGAGCTTCAAAGTTCTGAAGCGGAGTCCGAGTAGCTCAGTCGTTATAGTCGTGGACATGGCCCAGGCGACCCGGGTTCAAGCCTCGAGTGCCGCAAATTTTTTTTCTCTTTTTTTCGCTTAGATCTACCATTTTATCTTTGAATTGATAAGTTTAATCTTATCTTTTCAAAAATCGGACGGAAGACCCACTCGTTGCTCGCAACGAGATCGAATCTAGTTATTATTATTATTATTCTTTTTTTTTCTTACCGATATTGTGCAGACGATTTCTCAGAGATGGCTCAACCGATTTCATTCAAATTTTCAAAATTAACGCGACTTTATCTGAAGTTTATTGTTTTTTATCCATTTTTGAAAATACACTTCCGGTCGGAAGTTATCGTCCGTTTACGATTTTTAAAAGTCAATTTTGTCTGTTAGGTTTCTCAAAAACAAGCAAAGATATAGAGCTGAAATTTTTAGAGATTATAGATCTACCGTTTTTCTAATGTACCTCGGTCAAGAGAAGGTCCGCCGTCACTTCAAATTGAATTTTTCGACTTTTTTATTTTTTAATATTTTTCTTTGAAATTTTTACACCTTATAGTGACCCTTTTACTGATTAAGAATATGTAATTAGTTTTAAAATCGATCAAGGCATTCTCGAGAAATTAAGCGTCAAAGTTCTGAAGCGGAGTCCGAGTAGCTCAGTCGTTATTGTCGTGTACATGGCCCAGGCGACCCGGGTTCAAGCCTCGAGTGCCGCAAAATTTTTTTCTCTTCTTTTCGCTTAGATCTATGATTTTATCTTTGAATTGATAAGTTTAATCTTATCTATTCAAAAATTGGACGGAAGACCCACTCGTTGCTCGCAACGAGATCGAATATAGTTATTAGGGTCTTCCGTCTTCAGCGGAAGACCCTTCTATTATTCTATTGTTTCTTTTTCACTTTTCTTATTAGGGTCTTCCGTTTCCAACGGAAGACCCTCTTGTTTTTCTTCGGTTTCATTTTATTATTATTTTATTTTTTATTTTTTTTCTGACTCATTCTCGGCTTTATATCTCAAAAAGTTTTCATCCGATTTCAATGAAATTTTTAGAGCTTTTGTAAAGTTACCGTGCCTCAAAGATGATAAAGTTTCAGCATTTACGTCACTTCCGTTCAAATTTGGCGGCCATTTTTAAATTTAAAAAAAGTGATTTTGTCCGGAAGAAATTTCCGTAAACATTAAAGATATCGCTTTGAAATTTTTGCTGATGATAGATGTACCAACTCTATAATGTACTGGGGGGTTTAAAATTTTGTTCATTAATTTTGCTCAAAACCGGAAGCAATTCCAATTTTTGAAAATTTTCATTTTTTTGAACAAAATAAGACAATACTACAGTCTTATAGAACTTGCCATGGTAAATTCAAATCTGAAATCCGTTTGAAAATCAAACGATGCATTACAGAGATATCAGGGTTTTTAAAATTGATTTTTCCGGAAATTTTGATTCCGCGTCCTTGGTTTAAAAAACAGCGTAATGTTCAAATTAAAGTTAACTCGTACTAAAAATAATTGTTAAGTCGTACTAGAACACATTCTGATTTTTTGTTAAGTCGTTCTTGAAATCAAAAAGGTTTTTGTTAATTCGTACTTAAAATCATTCGTATTTTGTTAAGTCGTACCAGGAATATTTCGATTTATTTCATCTTTTCATTTTAGTAACGCTTGTTTTTGGTTGAAGAGCTCTGCTTCTTACAGGAACTTCCAGCTTTACTTCCGACATTAACGGAAGACCCACTCGTTGCTTTGCAACGAGTTTTGCTCTAGTTGATATTATTATTATTCTTTTTTTTTCTTACCGATTTTGTGCAGACGATTTCTCGGAGATTGCTGGGTCGATTTCGCTCAAATTTTCAATATAAACGTGTTTTTATCGAAACCTGATAAATAATTTTTATTTTTTGAAAATACACTTCCGGTCGGAAGTTATCGTCCGTTTACGATTTTAAAAGGTCAATTTTGTCTGTCAGGTTTCTCAAAAACGAGCAAAGATATAGAGCTGAAATTTTCAGAGATGATAGATCTACCGTTTTTCTAATGTACCTCGGTCAAGAGAAGGTCCGCCGTCACTTCCGGTCGTCACCGGAAGGAAATTTGAAAAATTGAATTTTTCGACTTTTTTTTTTTTTAATATTTTTCTTTGAAATTTTTACACCTTATAGTAACCCTTTTACTGATTAAGAATATGTAATTAGTTTTAAAATCAATCAAGGCATTCTCGAGAAATTAAGCGTCAAAGTTCTGAAGCGGAGTCCGAGTAGCTCAGTCGTTATAGTCGTGGACATGGCCCAGGCGACCCGGGTTCAAGCCTCGAGTGCCGCAAATTTATTTTTTTTTTCGCTTAGATCTACGATTTTATCTTTGAATTGATAAGTTTAATCTTATTTATTCAAAAATCAGACGGAAGACCCACTCGTTGCTCGCAACGAGATCGAATCTAGTTAAGGTCTTCCGTTTCCAACGGAAGACCTTATTGTTATTCTTCCTTTTTCCCTATTATTAAGGTCTTCTGTTTCCAACGGAAGACCTTCTTGTTATTCTTCGGTTTCTTTTTCCCTATTATTATTATTTTTTTTTTTCTTCCTTTTTTTGTGCACGCGATTTTTCAGAAACGGCTTGGCCGATCTCAATTAAATTTTAGGATGTGATAGATAGTGGTCTGAACTTGATTGGACATTTTTTGTATTGATGACGTCACATCCGTTTTTGAGATATTGAGATTTTTCTAATTTTTATATGGGTATTTTGTCTTCTGTTGTTCTCCTAAACTATAAGAGATATTAAGCTCAAATTTCTACGGTTGGTAAACGAAAGATTGAAGTTTTGCATGATTGTTGTTTTGTATGTTTAGCACTACTGGCGCCAAAGCTCGCTATGGCTCGAAAATTGACATTAAAAAAGCGTCGTGAATTTTTGTGCTTTTCTCTCTTTATCTCTTTTCTGGAAAATATTTTGTTAAAACATGTAATGTAAAAAAAAGTTTATATTTACAAGACCTTTCTGCTGATATCAAGAAAAAGGGGTTGGCCCCTCAAATAAGGGACCTAGAGGGCTCTAAATTCTTTTACTCATAACTCTTTACTGAGGGATATTTTGTAATAAATTATATAAGCAAATATGTTTATCTTACAGATATTAAGCCAAGCAGTATAACGATTTTCTCATATATTACGTAATTAGGGATTTTTAGGGGTCAGAAGTCCAAAACTTTGACCACCTATATCTCAAAACGGAAAAATATTTTGAAATGCAGTATAAAAGAAAAGATGCTCAAAATGATGTCCTTAACACCATGCAACCTACAAAATTTGGTTCAGCGGCCCCAATAAGGAGATAAGGGACCAGCCCCTAAAACATTCTTTCTCAGATATCTCAAGAATGGTAACGAATTTCTGAACACTTGTTGAACAAAATGTGTCTTTATAATAAATGACCTTTCATTTGATACCAAGAAAAAGGGGCTGGCCCCTAATAATAGGGACCTAGAGGGCTCTAAAGTCTTTTTACTATAGTTCTTTACTGAGGGATATTTTGTAATACATTATAGAAGCAAATATGTTTATCTTACAGATATTAAGCCAAGCAGTATAACGATTTTCTCATATGTTACGTAATTAGGGATTTTTAGGGGTCATAAGTCCAAAACTTTGACCACCTATATCTCAAAACGGAAAAATATTTTGAAATGCAGTATAAAAGAAAAGATGCTCAAAATGATGTCCTTAACAACATGCAACCTAAAAAATTAGGTTCAGCGGCCCCAATAAGGAGATAAGGGACCGGCCCCTAAAATATTCTTTCTGAGATATCTCAAGAACGGTAACGGATTTCTGAACACTTGTTGAACAAAATGTCTTTATAATCAAATGACCTTTCATTTGATACCATGAAAAAGGGGCTAGCCCCTAATATTAGGGACTTAGAGGGCTCTAAAGTCTTTTTACTATAGTTCAGTACCGAGGGGTATTTCGTAATAGATTATAGAAGAAAATATGTTTATCTAACAGTTGTGTAGCCTAACATTATAATGATTTTTCTCATGTGTTACGTAATAAAGGATTTTTAGGGGTCAAAAGTCCAAAAATGTGATAACCTATATCTTAAAAAGAAAAAAATATTTTGAAATGCAGTATAAAAGAAAAGATGCTCAAAATAATGTACCTAATAACATGCAACCTTACAATTTTTGTTCAGCGTCCCCAATTAGGAGATAAGGTCCGGCCCCGAAAATATTCTTTCTGAGATATTTCAAGAACGGTGACGAATTTCTAAACACTTGTTGAACAAAACTCTTACACCTGAAGCAAAATAGTATCTGGCACTTAAAATGAAGATCCTCTTTTCCTGTTTTAAATCATGTATAGCTGTTAAATAGCAAAATCAAGATCGAACATAAATCTCAATTTCTAAAATCAGACGGAAGACCTCCTCGTTGCTCGCAACGAGATCGTGTCTAGTTTTTATTCTTTTTTTTTCTTCCCATTTTTGTGCACGCGATTTCTCAGAAACGGCTCGGCCGATCTCCATCAAATTTTTAGATGTGATAGATAGTGGTCTGAACCTGATAGCAAAGTTTTTGCATTGATGACGTCACATCCGTTTTGGAGATATTGAGATTTTTCTAATTTTTATATGGGTATTTTGTCTGCGGCCGTTCTCCTAAACTATAAGAGATTTTGAGCTCAAATTTCTACGGTTGGTAAAGAAAAGATTGAAGTTTTGCATGATTGTTGTTTTGTATGTTTAGCACTATTGGCGCCAAAGCTCGCTATGGCTCGAAAATTAACATTAAAAAAGCGTTGTTATTTTTTGTGCTTTTCTCTCTTTATCTCTTTTCTAGAAAATATTTTGTTAAAACATGTAAAGTAAAAAAAGTGTATATTTACAAGATCTTTCAGCTGATATCAAGAAAAAGGGGCTGGCCCCTCAAATTAGGGACCTAGAAGGCTTTAAAATATTTTACCCGTAACTCTTTACCGATGGATATTTTGTAATAGATTATAGAAGCAAATATGTTTATCTCAATGTCTTGTATTCAAGCAATGTAATGATTTTATTATGTGTTACGTAATTAAGGGTTTTTAGGGGCCAAAAGTCCAAAATTTTGATCACCCATATCTCAGAAAGGAAAACTATTTTGTAATGCAGTACAGAAGAAAAGTTGTTCAAAATGATGTTCTTAACAAAATGCAATCGTCAATATTTCGTTAAACGGCCCCTAAAAGGAGATAAAGGACCGGCCCCTAAAACCTTCTTTGTCATATATCTCCAGAACGGTATCGAATTTCTAAACACTTGTTTAACAAATTTTGTGTAGAATTAAATGACCTTTTATTTGATATCAAGAAAAAGGGGCTTGCCCCTCAAATTAGGGGACCAAAGGGCTCTAAAGTCTTTAATCTGTAGCCCTTTACTGAGAGATATTTTGTGAAATGTTATAGAAGCAGATGTGTTTATCTCAATGTTATGTATTCAAGCAATGTAATGATTTTATCATGTGTTACGTAATTAAGGGTTTTTAGGGGCCAAAAGTCCAACATTTTAATCACCCATATCTCAGAAAGGAAAAATATTTTGTAATGCAGTACAGAGAAACAGTTGTTCAAAATGATGTTCTCAACAAAATGCAACCTTCAAAAATTCGTTAAATGGCCCCTATAAGGAGTTATGGGATCGGCCCCTAAAACCTTCTTTCTCATATATCTCCAGAACGGTAACGAATTTCTAAACACTTGTTGAACAAAATTTGTTTAGAATTAAATATCCTTTCATTTAATATCAAGGAAGAAGGACTGGCCCCTACAATTAGGGGACCAAAGGGCTCTTAGGTGTTTTATCTATAACCCTTTATTGAGGGGTATTTTGTGAAATGTTATAGAAGCAAATGTGTTTTACCTGCAGTTATGTATCAAAGCAATGTATTGGTTTTGTCATGTGTTTTGTAATTAGGGTTTTTTAGGGGCCAAAAGTCCAAAATTTTGATCACCAATATCTCAGAAAGGAAAAATATTTTGAAATGCAGTACAGAAGAAAAGTTGTTTAAAATGATGTTCTCAACAAAATGCAACCTTCAAAATTTCGTTAAACGGCCCCTATAGGGAGATAAGGGATCGGCCCCTAAAATCTTCTTTCTCATATACAGTGCTGCTATCCTGAAAGTTGACAAGGATAGGATAGGATAGGATGCAGGATGCACGATACATGATAGAAATATTAAAGTTAAGTTCTATCCTATCCTATCCTATCCTATCCTGCATCCTGTAGCCAATCAGATTCGAGTATAAATTTCAGAGTTATTTTGCGAAACGAAAATTGGCTTAACAGTGTATTTTCAATGTCAATTTAATACGTTTTACAAGTTAAACCATTTAAGAATAATTATTATATCAAGAGTGCGGTGCATAACATTGATGCGCGCAAAAATGTCGGCGCTACATCTTTGTCAATTCGTACACAAGTACGGAGTTACTGCGAGAATTCGATGCAACATTTGACAACGTCAGAAGTAGATTTCTGTATTTACTTCATTTAAGGTATGCAAAGTAATAAAAGCTTGAATTTATAAACGACCAATTCGGCATTTTAAAATATAAACATCTATACAAGAAACAGACATTGCTTCGCGTTTCATATGATTTCTTCGATACCCAATAACAGGGACGCATATTTCTGTCCGATATAAACCTGAACATATCGAATTAATAAATGTTGGCTAGCTATAAATGCTTGAGTATTTATACTTTAAAAATAACTCCGAATGGTTTAACTTTAAACGATATAAACTTCCTAAAGAAATTGTTTATTTCCAGATCGTGTTTACATTTATCGCCGAACGAATCGCTCGAATAATGATAATTACGCTCAGTTATATGTGATAAGAAAATAATTTGATAAAAATATGTGACTAAACAGTTCCTCACTAAGTGCATCGAAGTTATTTATCTGTTTTTAATGCATAAATATAATAAAATCAAAAATCGAATCACTTACCTGTTTGTTTACGTTTTTAATTTCGTTTCATTTAACTTGCATTCCTATATTTAGAAGGTATGGGATAGGATAGGATAGGATAGAGCTTATTTGCAGGATAGGATGCAGGATACAGGATATAGGATAGGATAGGATAGTTTTGTCAACTTTCACGATAGCAGCACTGTATCTCAAGAACGGTGACGAATTTCTAAACACTTTTTGACAAAATGTGTTCAGAATTAAATGTCCTTTCATTTGAATCCAAGAAAAAGGGACTTGCCCCTTAAATTAGGGGATCAAAGAGCTCTAAAATCTTTTATCTTTAGCCCTTTAATGAGAGCCATTTTGTGAAAGACTATTAAAGCTAGATTAAGTATAATACGTTTATATATCCTAACAATATAATGATTTTCTTTTGCGTTACCCAATCAGGGTTTTTAGGGACCATAGGTAAACAAATTTGATCTTTTCTATCTTAATTGAAAGAAATGCTAGTATTTAAAAAAGCAAGAGAACTTATAAAAAGCAATACAATAAAGCATACGTACTTCACTCCTTTTTCCATAACATGTTTTGTTGTCGAAAATCAAAGTCGATGATGTCATATTTCATTCTAAAAATCGAACGGAAGACATCCTCGTTGCTCGCAACGAGATCGTGTCTAGTTAAGGTCTTCCGTTTTCCAACGGAAGACCTTATTGTTTTCGTTCGGTTTCTTTTTCCCTATTATTATTATTTTTTTTCTTACAAAATTTGTGCAGGCGATTTCTCGAAAATGGCTTATCCGATTTTCGTGAAACTTTCAGATCTAATAGATATTAATCCGAACTTAATATACATTTTTTTATTTTGATGACGTCATTTCCGTTCTTGAGAAAATGACGTTTTAACGTTTTTCAGAGGGTCGGCTTGTCCAGGGATCTTCTCATAAACGGTAAAAGATATTGAGTTCAAACTTTCAGGGATTGTAGACAAGAGATTGTAGATGTGCTATTTGGCGTTCATATTTGTTATGCTCAAAAGGTGTTTAAGCTCGCCTGGTCCCGAAAATTGTGACTAAAAAAACGTCGTAATTTTTAATGGTTTTCTTAGTTTGTCTCTTTTCTGAAAAATATTTTGTTAAAACTTGTAATGCAAAAAAGATTTATATTTAGAAGACCTTTCATTTGATATCAAGAAAAAGGGACTGGCTCCTCAAATTAAGGGACCAAAGGGCTCTAAAGTCGTTCATCTGTAGCTCTTTACTGAGGGATATTTTGTGAACAGTTATAGAAGCAAATATGTTTATCTTACAGTTATGTATCCAATAAATGTAATGATTTTATTATGTTACGTAATTAGGGGTTTTTAAGGGCCAAAAGTCCAGAATTTTGATCACCCATATCTCAGAAAGGAAAAATATTTTGAAACAAAGTATAGAAGTAAAGATGCTCAAAATGATGTACTATATAATATGCAATTTTCAAAATTTCGTTAAATGGCCCCTATAAGGAGTTATGGGATTGGCCCCTAAAACGTTCTTTCCTATATTTCTCAAGAACGGTAACAAATCTCAAAACACTTGTTGAACAAAATGCGTTGAGATTTAAATGACCTTTTATTTGATATAAAAAAAAGGGGCTGGCCCCTCAAATTAAGGGACCAAAGGGCTCTAAAGTCTTTCATCTGTAGCCCTTTACTGAGGGATATTTTGTGAACGGTTATAGAAGCAAATATGTTTATCTTACAGTTATTTATCCAAGCAATGTAATGATTATATCGTGTGTTACGTAATTAGGGGTTTTTAGGGGCCAAAAGTCCAGAATTTTGATCACCCATATCTCAGAAAGGAAATATATTTTGAAATGCAGTATAGAAGTAAAGATAGTCTAAATGATGTACAAAATAATATGCAATTTTCAAAATTTCGTTAAACGGCCCCTATAAGGAGATAAGGGATTGGCCCCTAAAACGTTCTTTCCTATATATCTCAAGAACGGTAACAAATCTCTAAACACTTGTTGAACAAAATGTGTTGAGATTTAAATGACCTTTTATTTGATATCAAGAAAAAGGGGCTGTCCCCTCAAATTAGGAGACCAAAGGGCTCTAAAGTCTTTCATCTGTAGCTCTTTACTGAGGGATATTTTGTGAAAGGCTATAGAAGCAAATGTGTTTATATTACAATTAGGTATCCAAGCAATGTAAGAGTCCAAAACTATGACCACCTATATCTCAAAAAGAAAAAATATTTTGAAATGCAGTATAGAAGAAAAGATGTTAAAAATGATGTACTTACGCGGGGGTGTTAAGGAAGCATATGGAATCTGAGTTACATGTATTTCTGTGAAACCACAAATCTTAGTTATAATGTACATATTCAAATATCTAAGCAACAAAACGTAGACCAAAAACAAATAAAAAATACTGAAGACAATTTTTTCCAGAAATTAGTTTGTATTACGTAGATTTACACATTGATGACGTCATGACTAAAAGTTGAATGTCGTGTGAATTTGATCGGAAAGCATTGTAAACATATTCAAAATATAACTAATCTAAGAACTCTAATAAAGTATTGTGGCGTGATTTACTGAGAATTGAACATAAGAATACTGGGGAAGATGTTAGTTTTATCAAACATTCGCTAAAAGGTATGTAAATTTGCTTTTATTTCTCGGCCAGGCTTTCCTCTGTCGTTGTTTACGATATAAAAATCCGACTAGAACAACACTACCCCGTATATATTGAACTTGAAATTTTATACGCATCGTTAGTTTGATCAATGCTTAGATTGAAAAGTGCTGCTAGAATCCAATGTTGTGTGATGTTTTGATGCAATTTGCCGTTTTCCGTGCAAACTTTATAAAAGTTGGGAGGGTTTTACGAGAACCGGATGAATAACTTTTTAATAAGGAAAAACATATGATTCTAGCAGCGGTTTTGATTAAACTGAGATGTTTTGCCTTCACTTGGTATGTTTATTTTATTTTGTAAACCGCGGGGTAGTGTTGTTCTATCTCATTTTATGTTAAGGAATATACGTAAGCTATTTATAGTTGTCACGTGATAATGCACCAATGTTGCAATGATGTACTACCCGATTTTATTGCACTGACATCTATTCTAAAGGATAATACTAGGTTTTTGATCTTATTCAAAACAGTTTTTTAATTTCACGATTTTGAATACAACAGTCAAAATAAGACGCTAAATTGCCCATATGCTTCCTTAATACCCCCGCGTAACAACATGCAATCTTCAAAATTTGGTTCAGCGGCTCCAATAAGAAGATAAGGGACCGGCCCCTAAAACTTTTTCATTTAAGATATCTCAAGAACAGTGACGAATTCTAAACATTTGTTGAACAAAGCTCTTACACCTGTAAGTATCTGGCTCCCTAGAATGTAGACCCTGTTTTTTTTTATTCTAAATCATGTTTAGCTGTTAAATAGCAAAATCAAGATAGAACAAATTCTAAAATCAGACGGAAGACCTCCTCGTTGCTCGCAACGAGATCATGTCTAGTTATTATTATTATTCTTTTTTTTTCTTACCCATTTTTTGCAGACGATTTCTCGGAGATGGCTTGGTCGATTTCGCTCAAATTTTCAATACAAACGTGCTTTTATCTAAAGCTGATATGTAATTTTTATCTTTTGAAAAAACACTTCCGGTCAGAAGTTATCGTCCGTTTACGATTTTAAATAGTCAATTTTGTCTGTCGGGTTTCTCAAAAACGAGTAAAGATAAAAAGCTGAAAATTTCAGAGATGATAGATCTACCGTTTTTCTGGTGCACCTCGGTCAAGAGAATGTCCGCCGTCACCTCTGGTCGTCACCGGAAGGAAACTCGAAAAATCTAATTTTTCGAATTTTTTATTTTTTTATATTGTTCTTTCAGATTTTTACATCTTATAGTGACCCTTTTACTGATTCAGAATATGTATTTTGTTTAAAAATCGATCAACGCGTTCTCGAGATATTAGGCATCAAAGTCCTGAAGCGAGAGTCCGAGTAGCTCAGTCGATAGAGTCGTGGACATTGCCCAGCCGAATTTCTTGCCCCCTCTTTTTGTGCTTAGATCTGATTTTTTATCTTTAAAATGATGGATTCTGTTCTTTTCTGTTTTGATTTAGTAAAAGAAGTTACAATAATATCGCTTTTCCCCGTATTTGAGTATTGAGATCCATAGCTATGTATTCATACTGAAATAAAGTTAACATGTTGAAAAAAATCAAAAGTTACATCTTTAAAACAACGCTTATACATTGTTCTAACATATGTATTTTGTTTAAAAATTGTGTAATATGTGATATTTAGAATTTAATATTCTCCGTTTAATATAGAAGTCACTGACCGACCCCCCCCCCCCCCCCCCCATTTCATAAAATCATTTAGTTTTTCTGACCCGATTTTACTTGATCTTTGATCTTGGACCTTTAATATCAACATAGTATCATTCTAGATTACTGTACTAATTACCAGACCAATTCGTTCATTATTAACAGAGTTATGAACTTTTTGGCATTTGAGTTTCAATCGTCGTGTTTGACATGTACTGTACAAAAAAATTCTAACTCCCGATCCCTTCACTCAATTCTAATGAAAATTCGTGAAAATAAACCTCGGATCCCATTCTTATTGTCTGTCAAATATGTAGCGGATTGAACAATTCAGAAGAATCAAACGGCGCTTATAGCCTATACGCGGAAATAAAATTTACACACTACACGCACCGACCCCCCCCCCCCTTCACAAATCATTAAGTTTTTCTGGACTGATTTACTGAATCTTTCATCTTGAACCTTTATTTCAGCCTAGTTACCATTCTAGATTACTGTACTAATGACAAGACCAATTCGTTCATTTTTAATAGAGTTATGAATTTTTGGGC